>CM076580.1:1701081639-1701312208 GCA_034641835.2 Pinus albicaulis | reverse complement strand
AATATACCTTATAAGAAAAATTAATAATAAAGTTGCTACCGTAATAAACTCCAGAAAATCATGTCAAACCTTCTCAATTGAAAATGAATCATAAATATCATTTAAATGATTAATGGCAATAAACCCCATTCAAATAAATCCTCACACTAACTTTAAACATAACCCAGTTATCCATTATTTTATTGATCGCCTCAGGCAAACATTACAACTGCATAATGGAGAGGTTTTTAAGCAAATAACAAGACATTCAATTGATACGCCTTGGCAAAACTTCAACTTAAAATAAAATAACTGAACCAACTAGGGTGATCGGGAAGATCACCGAAATTGGGTTTGCCCACTAGGGTGAAATCGAGTTTCACCGAAGAGTGGCTGAGGGTCTCACCTGAAACCCCACAACTTGAAAACTCGCTTAAGCTCTCAAAATATCAAGGAAGAGAAGATCAAATTCCATATCTTGCTCTCGTTCCTCCTTCCCTTTTTATAGATGGCTACTTGGAAAAACCATGGGCAATTACTTGGGGTCAAAACAACCAAAGGGCAAAACCAGGGGCAAATACCTGGGGTCAAAACAACCAAAGGGAAAACCAGGGGCAAATACCTGGGGTCAAAACAACCAAAAGGAAAAACCATGGGCCAGTGTCGCTTATTTGCTATTTTATTTATTAGTCTTCTACCATTAAGACTTGGTCCAACCGGTTAAACGGTTGGAAATATTACAGTTCCCCCTGCCCAAAATTGCTTGTCCTCAAGCAATTTCAATGTTGGATGTTGCAATATGCTTTCTCCTTCCCAAGTGGCATCGTCGACGGGCAAACCTTTCCATCGTACCAAATATTCGCGGATGATTCTGCTTCGAAGCTTCCTTCTTCGAACCTCCAACACCTCCTCAGGAACCAGTTGAAGATGGCCCTCTTCATCTAATGGTGGTAATTCAGGTGATGATTTTATGTTTGATCCTAATGCCAACAATTCTTTTATTGCCTTTTCTATCTCATCCTTGTACACTTTGGGATGCCGATAAGGGGTAGTGATGACAGCTTGGACCCCTTCTTCTAGTTCGATGATGCGCTCAAATCCCCTATCAGGTGGACGTCCTGGGGGAATATCTCCAAATACCTTCCGGTACTTTTGCAATAGTGCCATAATATCAAGTGAGTACTCCTTGTGTTGTTCTACTGGTTTCTTCTCCATGATTCGGCACTCTACTACCCATACAATATCCCCCTGTCGGAGGTTTGCCTCCATCCGATTGGATGTCACAACCTTGGAAGGATATGCATGCATTCCTCTCAACTTCACCCTTTTACCATCTGGCCCTGTGAATGCGAGTTCCAAGTCTTGGTAGTTTACTGTATGAGTTCCGATAGAATATAGCCATTGTACCCCCAATACTACGTGAGAGTCTAGGCAATCTACAACAAAGAAATTATCTGTAACTTTATAGTTTCCCAGTGCTAGGCTCATGTTAGGAACTATCTTAGTGCAGGACATGCGGTTGTGCTCTTTCTTTCCAGGAATCAACACTGTGAAGCCTTCAAATTCTTCAGTGGCTAGTTCCCTTCTGGCTACGAATTCTGCATCAATGAAGTTGTGGGAGGCCCCACCATCAATTAGCACAGTAACCTTTTGTCCTTGTATGGTGCCCCTAACCCGAAGGGTGTGATATCTTGGGACCCCTGTGAGAGAGGCAATGACTCCTTCCTGGACTTCTTCCTGTATTGCTCCCATGCTTTGTGATTCCCCTTGATCGAGCTCTGGATCCTCTTCCTCGTCTCCGCTTTCAGAAAATACTTCAATATAGTGGGCCTTCCCTTTAGTACACCGATGTCCCGATGCCCAAGGTTCTTGACAAGAGAAGCATAGCCTTCTCCTTCTGAGATATTTTATGGTCTCATCATCCAGCTTCCCCTTACCAAATGGTTCATGTTGTTGCTGCTCGACTTCCTTCCCTTTTTGAGGAATAGAGAATGTAGGTAGGAATCTATTCTTGGGTACTGCATCCTGCATATCCCTTGCACGGTTGATTGCATCTTGCAAGGTGGCGGGTTGGTAGGACCTAACCCAACCTCGTAGGGGTTCTGACAACCCTTCTATAAATAACATGACCAACCTAGTCATGGAGAGGTCGTTAACCATTACTGCAAGCCTCTGGAATTCTGCAACATAAGATTCAAGGTTCCCTGTCTGTCGGAGCTGGGTTAGCTCACAGAAGTATATCTCGGGATCCTTCCTATCAAATCTTTCTATTAACCTCCGTGTGAATTATGTATAAGAGATGATATTGTCTTGTCCCAGAGTGGTCATACCATGTTGCCACCATTCGTGTGCTTCTCCATCCAGATGAAGTGTGGCATACTTGATGGCATCCTTTTCCCGCATGGGATTGAGCTGGAAATATGTATCCAGTTTCTGTACCCATGACCGTGCTAAACACTTCGACGATCCATCAAAATAAGGAAGAGTTACCTTCCCCACAACTTTCTTCAGATCTACGTTTGACTGATGGCTCCCATATGTGGTTGCCTTCCTTTGTTGTTTTCTCCTCATATAGTAAAAGTCATTAATGCTCAGGGTTGCTTTCACGTTGGGAGGCAATGTATCATATTCTTTCATCCAGGCGGTAATTGTCTCTGCAATAGGTGAATGGAAGTCTTGCTCCCTGGAGGAGTCATCCAAAAATGGAGGCATGGTTGGCCGACTAAAAGGGCTGCTTCGAGTGTTGATATACTCCTGCGATGGACCATCCCCACCTGAATGGGAACCTCCTTCCCCATTATTGCTTTGCACATTAGGTTGCCCACTCTGTGCTTTAAGGAGTTTTATGATGGTGTCTTGAGCGTCAGCGATCTTTTGTAAAACAGCTTCGAGTTGGGTATTCTCGTGATCACCCATGGGTCTTTCTTCCCCTTCGGGTTTTCCTTTACTCCTAGCCCTTTTTCCTTCCCAATTAACAGTAATACCCTTTTCTTTTCTTGGCATCCCACAGCTGGCCAAGATAAGGCTCCGATACCACTGTAATATATCTTATAAGAAAAATTAATAATAAAGTTGCTACCGTAATAAACTCCAGAAAATCATGTCAAACCTTCTCAGTTGAAAATGAATCATAAATACCATTTAAATGATTAATGGCAATAAACCCCATTCAAATAAATCCTCACAATAACTTTAAACATAACCCAGTTATCCATTATTTTATTGACCGGCTCAGGCAAACATTACAACTACATAATGGAGAGGTTTTTAAGCAAATAAAAAGACATTCAATTGATGCGCCTTGGCAAAACTTCAACTTAAAATAAAATAACTGAACCAACTAGGGTGATCGGGAAGATCACCGAAATTGGGTTTGCCCACTAGGGTGAAATCGAGTTTCACCGAAGAGTGGCTGAGGGTCTCACCTGAAACCCCACAACTTGAAAACTCGCTTGAGCTCTCAAAATATGAAGGAAGAGAAGATCAAATTCCATATCTTGCTCTCGTTCCTCCTTCCCTTTTTATAGATGGCTACTTGGAAAAACCATGGGCAATTACCTGGGGTCAAAACAACCAAAGGGAAAACCAGGGGCAAATACCTGGGGTCAAAACAACCAAAGGGAAAACCAGGGGCAAATACCTGGGGTCAAAACAACCAAAAAGGAAAAACCATGGCCCAGTGCCGCTTATTTACTATTTTATTTATTAGTCTTCTACCATTAAGACTTGGTCCAACCGGTTAAACGGTTGGGAATATTAAAGTGGCTCATAAATATTTGGCATTGGATCTTAAGCACCGAAAGCGGTTTATTTTAAAGGTGCAATAGGAGGTGTTGAACCCTAGGATTACCCTTTCCTTTACAGTTTTCTCATCTCATTTCACCTCTTTTCCATCAGTTCATAAACCCTAATCAGTGAAGAATGCTAAGGTTTGTCTCAAGGATACATACAAATGCTTGACATATTGTATTTTCATGATTTTTGCTATTTTGATAAGTTTTTGCAGATTATCTACAGAATGCAGCCTATTCTGCAGCTAACTGTGCGTTCCGTAGCTACTCTCGTGGTTGAACATGTTACAGGTGTCATTTGAAGGAGTGGGCCACATGGATATTCTCAAAATCCCTCCTAAATGGATTTCATCCTATTCATATGGACCAGATCGACATATGAAGGTGCCTAACCCTATGGTCAAAGCTACAAGTCAAAGACCGTTTCCTACAACAATTAGGACTCCTGATTTGCTTCGTAACAAATCATGAGTCCTAAAAGTCCTATTTTGATTATAATACAAAGAGAACACATGTAGCTACTTTTCTTCGTAGTTAGTTATGCAAATTACCTTTAAATAGAGGTTCTATAGAACCAAGAATAAGTTAAGTTTTTGTAGCACAAGTTCATAATTACAGTGAAATACTTTGTTTTCTAAAAACTCTGTTTCAATAAAGAAGTTCAGTTTCCAGATGCTGGTTTGATTGCACTTTTGAAAAGCTAAGGAGTTAACCAACTTGGTAGCAGAGGGCCCCTGTTGCTAAAGGAGGTTTTTAATGCTTTCTAGTTAGATTTATTTAATTCTGTTTAGTAATTTCTGTTCATGCTTAATTTCCAGTTTTCAATAGTTTAAATGCAACTGTGGAGATTTGCCTTCTGAAACGTTTCAAGGAGATAGGACTTCTGTCTTCAGGATTGGAATAAAGATTGAAGTGCTGAGAAACATGGTTGTTTAGTTTACTATTTTTCCTTTTCAAATTCATTAGAAGATAGTTGTCAATTGCTGTGTCTAATTAAGCATTTATGAAATCCATTTTTTCCATTTATTAATTCTTACGTTGAATGGTTAAATGTTTTATAAGTGCAGTGGTTGAATACATTTCATTTCTTGTCATTTGCTTGCTAAGAACTAAGGATGTAATTGATTTTTCCGAAGCCATTTCAAGAGGTCACAAGCTTCACAGTTGGATGAGACTGATAAGTCGATTACTCATTTAGTTAGTTTTAGAATACATTTCATTTATTGTCATTTGCTTGCTAAGAACTAAAGGTATAATTGATTTCTCTGAAGCCATTCCAAGAGGTCGTAAGCTTCACAATTGGATGAGACTGATAATTCAATTATTCACTTAGTTGGTTTTAGTTAAAAGATCCTCATTTCATTGCAACAAAACAATCTTCTTAAAGATCATTCTGAAAGAAATTAACTTGAATATACTAAGTAAGGATGATTAAATGATTAGATGTGATGCAATGTTTGAAGTTATTTCATTTTACAGAGTTATTGTAGTTCTTTAGTTTAGACAGATGTAATGGTTGCTTGGAAACATTATCACAAAGGGGTCACTCTCTACATATTGGGTAAATGGAGTAACTAAACACATTCTAATTAATTTTCAATAACATTCTCTATTTTCTGTCTTAGGACTTTAGCAACTAAAGTACAAACAGTTGATGTCATCTCAATAAGGTTTTACCTAATAATTGAATGTTGAGACAACCTAAAGTACAATAGTTGATACATTTTCTTGATTTTACTTTGTCTTCCAATCTTAGTCTAGTCATAGATCCATGGATTAGAGTTAAACACTAAAACAATTGCATGCCTTACCTTTTTAAACTAGGAATTAGAACTAGCCCATAAACTTTGGTTTCTTCTTATTAACTTAGTCTTATAATATTTATTTTTCTAGATTCATTTTAACTTCTCTAAATAGTTTAGGATAGCACATTAAGAACTAAAAAGACAAAAATCCAAAAACAATAAGTAAAATATGAACAACGAAGTGAGGAATGGGTCACTTAGGCACATATAATGCACCACACTTCATCAGTTTATAAGCCCTGGTTGATAAATTTATGTAAGCAATTTAGAACACTAAATTGACTAAACATGAGGAATGGCGGTTCAAGAGTCGTGCCATTTGGATTAAAGGGGGCGACAAAAGTACACAAATTTTCCATAGATATGCTTCTTAGAGGAATAGAAATAATACCATTTGGGAATTAATGGGTGGTGAGGGTAGGGTCATCACATCATAGGAGGATCTTTAGAAGGAGGTTGTTCGTTATTTTGGACACCTATATGGCGCCAAACAGGAGGTGGATATCAAAAATCAACTATGGTTCATACATTCATATCATACTATGTTTGAGGATGGCAACGATGAAGATATTGGTAGACCGATTTCATATGAGAAATTGGTAAATGTTCTTAAATATTTTGCTAGGGACAAAAGTGTTGGCCCAAATGGGTGGTCTGTAGAATTATTTATGTGATTTCTCGACATCATGAGATAGGATTTACTTTTTTTGGTGGAGGAGTCTCAAACCTCCTCGTAGATTAGTGGGGTTATAAATTATACTTTCATCACTTTGATCTCGAAGGTCTATGTGCCTACTAATTTTATGGATTTTAGGCCTATGTCACTTTGCAATATTTTATATAAGATGATTTCTAAGATCATTACTTCCCAGTTAAAGGATACATTGTCTAAATTTATTACACCCGAACAATTTGGGTTCTTAAAAAATATGAAGATACAGGATGCAGTGCCTATCACTCCGGAGTGTTTGCATACTATAAAGGTTAAAAAGAAGGATGTTATTCTTATGAAGATTGATATGATCAAGGCATGCGACTACATGGATTAAGACGACATGAGGATGGTATTTCATAAAATTGGGTTGACCGTGAGGAATGTTGATTGGATTGTGGCTTGTGTGACTTCGGTGAATTTTGTTGTGCTTACAAATGGGGTTCCCAATACTATTTTCAAGGCATATAGGGGATTAAGGCAAGGTTTTTCACTTCCTCTCCTACTATTTTTGTTGGTGTTGAAGCACTAAGTACATTAATCACTTTGGTAAACTCTAGGGGTGTTGAGATTGCAACAAGATGATGAGCTTAGTGGAAAGAAGTTGCCTTCACTAAGTGGGCCCGCAGGCTATTTTTGGCACAAGTCTATTTTTAGACTATGTCTATTTTTAGACATGTCGATCATATTCTATGAGTTGCAGGATGCTATTTGTGGATGGTTGGTCAAGTTGGGAAAATAGATGGACTTCTATTTTTAGACATATTGGGCAGAATCTATTTTTAGATTGGTAGTCTAAAAATAGGTATGTCGAATATTATTAGCTCTTAATAATATTTGGACTATAAACATTATCTTATTCTCTTGGAGCACTTCAGTTTGATGCCTGGATGTGGCACAGAGCTTCTAGAAGGAATTACGCTTGATTCCTAAGGGTTATGGAGCTACTGTAATGGATACTTCCAGCTTAGAACTCATGTGATGAGTTTGGGTGGAGTTATTGAAGTAAAATAAGTGGAGTGTTCAATGAATCCGAGTTAAACATAGTTGAGTTAGTTGTATCTAGTCTAACTGATTGATACACTAGTGAGAGTGGTGTGAATTAATTATTAATTAATTCACTAATTATTAACTCATTAATCAACTAAATAATACATCAGTTAACTACAATGCATGGACAATTTTAGTGGAGACCAGTGAAGAGGTAGGTGAAAGAGCAGTGTGACTATCAGTTGTGACTATACTGTTGCATAATTTGCAAAAATCAGTGATTGGAGATGCCAATGAGGATTGCATGAGCAAGGCTGGACCAGTTCGAGTTCATTCAGAGCCATTCTTCAGTAGTGATTGTGCAGCAGAGGCAGGCTATTAGGTGGCAGAGATTGGAGCATGTGATTTTCTAGATCGGGCTTGATTAGTGTGTAACAATTGGAGATTGTACTGAGATTGCGAGGAGCTTTGATCTCCATGACATATAATATACAGATAGTTGGGGTTTTCAGCTTTAAGCTTTCCCATTAAATACTGTGTTCATATGTGTGATTGTTTGTGGTTTTAATGTATGCATGCAATTGATTTTATTTCCGCATGTGATGATCAATGGTGGAAGAGATTCTGTATTATGCATGAAGCTAAAATAGTGTGTGATCAGGAGAATCTCGGTGAATAATATATCAGTTATTCAAATTTCTACATGGTATCAGAGCGATATTTATCATTGGAACAATTGCAAAACATTGAAGCGGTTGAGTTTTGTGCTGGTGGAATTCGAATTTGCAGCAGTGTTTTATTGGTGTCGAAGTTGAGATGTCTTTCAACGGATTTCGATTGGAGTATGCCCTTGAGGGCAGCTTGAATTATATTGCATGGAAGGACATGATGGAGGCGGTGCTGGAGGATAACGGGTTGAAGGAGTTCATAGATGCAGAAATTCCAAAACCTGCTTCTAGTGATGCCGCCGCACTTAACGCATGGCAAAAGAAGACAGCAAAATGTCGAAGGATTCTGTTGGAAGGTGTGAAGGATCACATAGTGTCCAACCTTCATGGTAAAGATTCTCCATTCTTGATGTGGAAAGATTTGATAGATTTGTTCCAAATAAAGAGCAACCAGAGGAAGTTGGCACTCAAGGATAAACTCAGGAAGATAAAAATGGAGAAAGGCGACAGTATACCCAAGTACCTCATGAAGTTTTTCTAGTGCAGGGATGAGATGGGAAGTGTGGGGGTTACTGTAGATGATGAGGACTTGGTGAGCTTGGCTCTCCTTGGGCTTCCGAAGAGTTGGCATTCCTATCAGGACTCTGTCAATGGTCGAGAGAAATTTCCGGGATGGGAGCAACTTTGGTCGGATCTTGTTCAAGAGGAGATAAGGCGGAATACCAGGGACGGATCTTCATCGAAGAGTGCAGATGAAGAAAATTACGCTTTGGCTGCCAAAGCAAGGAAGGGGAAGAGCAAGAAGAATGTTTCTCAATCCGGTGCGAAAGGCAAGAAGCAGGACATGTCCAAGGTGAAGTGCTTTCACTGTCACCAACACGGACATTACGCCACAAATTGTCCACAAAGAAGAAGAAAATAAGCAGTTGCCGGATTCGCACCGGGAGAGGCCTTAGCCTCGTAGTTTGATCTAGATTTTTCACCGATCGCATGCTTGGTCTCAAGGGTGATGGGCTCAGTGTGGTTTCTTGACAGTGGTGCATCTTTTCACATGACAGGAGATCGAGATTTGTTTACTGATCTGGATGAGAAAGATCTTGGAGTGCACATCGAGATGGGCGATGATGGTAGATACAGTGCGACTGGTATCGGTACCATTTCCTTTGAGAGGGAGTCTGGTAAACCCTTCGTATTGAAGGAAGTGATGCATGTTCCAGGATTAAAGAAGAATCTTATCTCTGTGGTGATGTTAGAAGACAAGGGATATGATGTTGTCTTTAGCAAGGGAAAGGCTTTCCTGCGTAGTAAGGCAACTGCTGAAACCCGGAGGATAGGGGTTCGAGTTAAGAACCTTTATCAGTTGCAAGTAGATGGCTGCGCAACAATGGCAGGCAAGGCAGAAGGATTGGTGAGCCGGGATGAGGGCGAGCTATGGCACAGGAGATTAGGCCATCTTCACCATGGTGCTTTGAAAATTTTGCAGTAGATTTCTACTGGGCTTCCCAAAGGTACACTTGCGCAGTCAAATCAGTGCAAGGGATGTACTTTGGGAAAATTTGTGAAAGCCACCTTTCACGAGAAGGATAGTCACGCCACGATGATCCTTGAGAGAATTCACACAGACGTGTGTGGACCTTTCTCAGTAGCTTCAATAGAAAAGCACAGGTGCTATGTGATATTTGTTGATGATTTTTCTCAGAAGTGTTGGATCTTCTTCATGTAGAATAAGAGCGAGACATACTCAAATTTTTGTGAGTTCAAGGCACTGGTTGAGAAAGAATCGGGGAAGCAGGTGAAGGCTCTTAGGAGTGACAATGGTGGTGAATTCATCTCTGGCGAATTCAAGGAATTTTGCAATGCAAAAGGAATTCGAAGAGAGCTCATAGTGCCTCATAACCCATAGCAGAATGGGGTTGCAGAGCGAAAGAACATAACGATTGTGGGTGTTGCACGGGCGATGTTGCATGATCAGGGCCTTCCCATACACTTGTGGGCTGAGGCATGCAATACTGTGGTCTATGTGTAAAACCGTTGTCCTCACAGGATACTTGGCATGAGTACACCCGAGGAGGCATTTTCTGGTAAGAGGCCTGATATTTCCCATTTGAGGATTTTTGGTTCACCTGTTTACATTCATGTGACGAAGGATGCCAGGAAGAAGCTAGAGCCGACTGCAGAGGTTGGGATATTTGTGGGGTACACTGATACGCCCCACAACTATCATGTGTATTTTCCAGACAGTCGCAAGACTGTTGTGCAACGGGATATAAAATTTCAGGAGGAGAAAGCCATGAAGTTTTCGCTTGAAAGGGAGCCACACTTGCATGCAAATGAGGAGCTATAATTAGTTCCTAAGGATGAGCTTCAGGATGTGGATCAGCCACAAGAGGAAGTTCATGGAGTGGAAGATACCACTCATGCAGCAGCAACCATTAGAGGGCGGAAGCGCACTACAGAAGCTGAGCGACTGGCTCAAGATGCAGAGAAGGTTGTAGGAGCACCTACATCACAACGCAGACAGAGACAGTCACCTGACCGGTATACTGGATACATGGCTCTTATGAGCAAGTGTATCGTGACAGAGCCATCCTCTTTCGAGGAAGCTGTGGAGGACCCCACATGGGTAGATGCCATGGTGGAAGAGTATGATCCGATTGTCAGAAACAATGCATGGGAGATTGTCCCAAGGCTGGAAGGGAAATCAGTGGTGGGTTCGAGATGGATCTACAGAGTGAAGCAGGCAACTGACAGGAGTGTGGAGAAGTACAAGGCAAGATTTGTTGCCCGAGGCTTCTCACAGATTGAGGGGATCGATTATAAGGAGACATTTGCACCTGTCGCAAGGTATTCTTCCATACGGACGATTCTTGCTCTCTCAGTGTAGATGGGGTGGCACATTCATTAGATGGATGTGAAGACTGCGTTCCTCAACAAGAGGATTGGAGGAGGAGGTGGTACAGATACCCCAAGGTTTCAAGATCTTCAGCAGCGAGTCGCATGTGTGCAGGCTCAAAAGAGCGTTGTATGGGTTGAAACAAGCACCTCGTGCTTGGTACACACGGATAGACAATTATTTCACCGGACTTGGACTCTCCAAGAGTGAGGCAGATTCGAACCTATACCAAATTGTGGTGGAGGGTAAGTTGTTGATCATTGTACTTTATGTAGGTGATTTGATTTTGACGGGTGATGAACTGTTGATACACTCATGTAAGGCTGATCTTGCAAAGGAGTTTGAGATGAAGGACTTGGGCCTCCTTCATTATTTCCTGGGATTGGAAATTTGGCAGCGAAGTGATGGATTGTTTATGTCTCAAGGTAAGTATGCCAGGGAGATACTGGAGAAGTTCAACATGCATGGCTGCAAGCCTATCGACACTCCTCTTCCTGGTGGATGGAGGAAAGAGGATGCTACATCGACAGAGGTAGTGGATGCCACTGTTTACTGACAGTTGGTGGGGTCGCTTATGTATCTAGTCAATACACGACCTGACATATGCTATGATGTTAACTAGCTTTCACAAACTATGGTTAAGCCTACCAAGTTCTTTTGGAAGGCAGGCAAGCATGTATTGAGATATCTCAGAGGCACATCGAGAGATGGATCATGGTACAGACAGGAGGATGAGTTGAGGCGGCATGGCTTCACGGACCGGTATCATCATATCAGAGATTGTGTGCAGCGGAAGATCATGTTACTTTCATACATTCCCATAGAGGATCAGGATGCTGATATCTTGATGAAGGCGCTCACCAGGAGCAAATTCGAATACCACAGGGGAAGGATCGGGGTGGCAGATAATCCCTATCTTGTTGAGAGGGAGTGTTGAGATTGCAACAAGATGATGAGCTTAGTGGAAAGAAGTCGCCTTCACTAAGTGGGCCCATAGGCTATTTTTGGCGCAAGACTATTTTTAGACTATGTCTATTTTTAGACATGTCGATCATATTCTATGAGTTGCATGATGCTATTTGTGGATGGTTGGTCAAGTTGGAAAAAAATAGATGGACTTCTATTTTTAGACATATTGGGCGGAATCTATTTTAGATTGTCAGTCTAAAAATAGATATGTCGAATATTATTAGCTCTTAATAATATTTGGACTATAAACATTATCTTATTCTCTTGGAGCACTTCAGTTAAGTGCACAGATGTCGCATAGGAGCTGACAAAAGGAATTACGCTATCCCTGAGGGTTAAGTGGAGCTATTTCATGGATACTTCAGTTAGAACTCATGTGATAGAGTTTGGTGGAGTTATTGAAGTAGTTGGTGGAGTTGTGTTCAGTTTAACTGAGTTAAACATAGTTGAGCTATTTGTATCTAGTCTAACTGATTGATACACTAGTGAGAGTGGTGTGAATTAATTATTAATTAATTCACTAATTATTAACTCATTAATCAACTAAAGAATACATCAGTTAACTACAGTGCATGGATAGTTTCAGTGGAGACCAGTGAAGAGGTAGGTGAAAGAGCAATGTGACTATCATTTGTGACTATACTGTTGCATGATTTGCAACACACAGTGGTTGGAGATTCCAATGAGGATTGCGTGAGCAAGGCTGGACCAATTCGAGTTCATTCAGAGCCATTCTTCAGCAGTGATTGTGCAGTAGAGGCAGGCTAGCAGGTGGCAGAGATTAGAACATGTGTTTTGCTAGATCGGACCTGATTAGTGTGAAGCAATTGGAGATTGTACTGAGAGCTTGTGAGGAGCTTTGTATAATGATTGTTACATGATCTCTATGACATATAATATATAGATAGTTGGGGGTTTTCAGCTTTAAGCTTTCCCATAAATTATTGTGTTCATATGTGTGATTTTTTATGGATTTAATGTGTGCATGCAATTAATTTTATTTTCGCAATTAATGATCAATGGTAGAAGAGATTTTGTATTGTGCATGAAGTCAAATAGTGTGTGATCAGGAGAATCTCGGATGTATAACATATCAGTTATATAAATTTCTACAAGGGGTTCCTTTTCTGATTTCTCGATTGTTATATCCATTTCCATTACACATATGACATTTGTCGATGATGTTCTTATTATAGGGAAATTTTCCTATGGGGAATGGTCATTTCTTCGTATTATTATTGGTTCATTTGGTGATGCCACTGGACTTTTCATGAGTAAAATAAAAAATCATTTTTCATTGTGTTTTTGTTGGAGGATGTCAGGATTATGGAGATTACTAAAGTATATGAAGTGGAGGTGGCCCCTTTAGACCAAGGCTTCAAATATACTGGTTTCTAGTTAAAACCAAATAAATAAGGAATTAAAGATTGGAGCTGACTTGTGGAGAAATTCAAGAGTAGATTGTCAACGTGGCTCCATAAATAGTTGACGTTAGGGAGGAGGTTGATACTGGTGCAGTTTCTGCTACAGAGTATTTCGACATATTGGATGCACTTATATATTATGCCTAAATACATCATCTGAAGGAACAATACATTCATATCAAATTGTATATTCCCAGGTGCCTTTGAGGTAAAGAAGATACATTTGGTCAAGTTAGAGGTGCTTTCTATGCAGGTTGAGGGCGGAGGATGGGGAATTTTGAATATGGAGCAGTTTGGTTGGGCACTACTGGTCAAGAGATTTTGGCATGCTCTAAATGGGGTGGGCATTTGGCAGTAGATTATCAAGGATAAATACCTTCATAACAGGTTGGTCTGAGATTGGATTAAAGATAGTGCTTGATCATTGAGTACATTATCATATATATGGAGTAGTTTTACCGAAGTTAAACAATCGTTGATGGGTAATATTTGTTGGGAGTTTAGAACTATATCAGGTTCATGAAAGCATAGTGATTACGACATAGAGCTAGAACACTTGAATCAAATTAGATATGTGATATAACTAGCCAATAACAGAGCTCGGATTGGATAGAGATGGTGTTGACAATAAAGTGGAGATCGGACTTGACCCTATGAGAGGTTTTGTTGGGGACCATATTCTACCTATCAGTCTTATTTGAGATATTCATAATTTGGGATTTTACTACATTAACCAACTAACGGTGTAGCAGGTGTTTTGTTCTGTTATACATTCTTAGATCAACGCATGGGACTTGGGTGTTTATGGTGAATTGGCAGACATTTGGGACTGATATATTGGATGCTTAGAACTAGTTGGTATTTTAATAACTAATGGGGATGATAATTTTGTTTGGGATGGGAAATTGGTTCAATGACGAATTAATGTTGCAGATGCTTATAGATATATCACTAGTGCACACCATCGATTTGAGTCTGGGGAATGGTTATGTAAAATGTGGAATTGGGATATGCCACAAAATCTTAAATGCTTTGTATGATTGATATGGCATAATAAGATACTTACATGGGACAATCTGTGTAAACATGATTTCATTATTCTGGGGTGATGCATTTTGTGCCAACTTCGTATGGAGGATGTGGCACACATTTTCTTACATTGTCCTTTTTGTGGTTTTTATTTGGACTAGGGTGTTGGAGATCATGGATTTACTTGCACCCTATAATACCTCTTCCATCGATGCATGTTTGATGGACTAGTACAGAGAATATATGAACTTTTTAATGCTTCCTATCTATATTTTATGGGGAATATGACGATGTAAGATTGCCATTATTTTCAATAATAAGCCACTGAGCATTAAGAGTACTTGTTTAAAGATTTGTGCTTATTACAGTGAAATTGGGCCTTTGATTTTAAAGATAATACGAGACATATAGTGATAAAAATATTTGGAGTCGATTCTTGGTTGGTTTCTTTGATGGGGCAACTTGTAATTATAAGTGTGGTAGTGGGGCAGTCATTATCATTAAGCCAAGTCACTATTCTCGTTTTAGCTCTAAAAGTGGGAGGGGGACCAACACTAGAGTGGAAATCATATCTCTATGGGGTGTTTTACATTGTGCACAATGGATGGCTATTGATTAAATGGAGGTTTATGGTGATTCGAAGGCGGTGATTGATTGGGTGATGGATCGTTCATTGATGGAACCACTTATGCTCGTCAATTGGTTGAAAAGAATCAAGACATTAATTAATTTTTTTAGGGAGGTGCACTTCTCCCACATTTACAGAGAGTAGAACAACGTGAGAACAACATTGCAGATGATTTATCAAAGGAGGGACATAGATTTCACCATGGGAAGATTATATATTATGTTTTCTATGATGACAATCTTCAAGGAAGGAGGAAGATCGACTACGCATGAGTATTTTAGTTTTATGGTTATTGTTTTATGGGAGGACATTTTGTGATATACTGGTAATATGTTGGTGAGATATACTAGTTTATTTTTATATATGTTAATATATAGTGTAATTTGTTATCATTAGCCTACATACATGCAGGATTTGGGATATATATTGCAGTGGTGTAAATTTTGGACAATATTTGGTCATATGTAAACAATTGGTTATTAATATAAAAGGCATGTTGATGTTTTTTTATTTTGAAAAAAAAAAATTACTTATTGTCAAAAAGTGACTAAATATACTTTGTCTTTCAACTTTTTCTTTGAATATCAATAATTATAAGGTGGATGGTAAGGATTTAACCTCTACAAAATATTACTGAATGAAGCATCGCTAGCACAAGGGTTGTGTGATTCGTCGAGTTATCATGATTCACCGGAGAAGCGGCCAAGCTCGGGCCGAACTTTTATCTAAAAAATCCGTCCCTTCCAAAGAGTCGATATCTGGTGCACATATTAGCTCTAGAATTGATACAATTATTCGAGTAGAAAGTTGAGATTTATCAAAGATTGAGATTTATCTCTAAGTAATTATGTCATTTTTGTTGTTTAATTAAATTGATTAATCAACAAAATTAAGTTCAAGAGTAAAAGGAATTTATTACTTGGAGGAGTTCTTTTAGGGTTAGGGTTTGATTCTGTAGAAATTTCTGAAAACTCCATTTACCACCAACAACCAAAATCATTTAGAAAGGAGATGTTTTAGGTTTGGGTACTATTACTTCAGCTACATCTGGTTTATTCTATGAGTGTCCAAGTGGGGAAGGGTGCAAGCCCCTCCTAAAAAAAAGTAGTGACTGTGAAAATTAGTCAAAAGTGGGAGGATTTTGGAGCTACAAATGGAGAAGGAAATACCCGAGATACTATGATTCTTGGCTCACAATGTCAAACTCATTTCAAGAGCATATGTTTTCCCAAATCTGCAACAAACCCCAAATATGAGGTTCATCCCAATAATTTGGAAGGTTACAGACAATGCATGAAAGATCATGCTATAATTTACAAGTTTATTGGGATATGGCCTTTCGAGAAGGATCTCATTAAATAAATCTATAGTAAATGGCAATGAAGCGATCAAATTGATCTGAAACTGGGGGCAAAGGATTTTTTACAATAATCTTCTCTAGCTTAGAAAATAAGGCCCAAGTATTTGAAAAGAGTCTTTATTTTCTCAAAAATGGAGGTATTTTCATGAGATTCTGAGAAGAAAAATGGTAGTATGAATCTTAATCGCAAGTGTACGAAAAATGCTCACTTTAGCCATGCATAACAAACAACCCTAACAACAAAGATGGCTGCCAATATCTTTAGATCTGCAATTAGGTGACCAAGATAAATGTTGCAAAAATCTAGATCTATGCATTAAAAGACATTAAACAGTAAATAAAAACAAGAGTTTCTCCATGCATCCAATAGACAAGACAAGAATATGTTTAAATAATTTTGTATTTATGGCACCTGGGAGGAGAAAATAGAAGGATGTTACCAGTCCTCCTCAATGAGATGGGTTCTTGTAAGTCCTTAGCACTTCAGATCTAAAATCCCTTTCTCTTGATGGTGTAGAGAACCCAGACAAAAAATGGAACTCAAAGGGAGCTCACAAGAAAAATGGTAGCAAAATATGACAAAGATGGTGGATCAAAGTTAGATCAAAAGTGTAGATCCAGAGTGATGTTTAGGCAACAAAAGGTAGTGAATGAATGGAAAAACCCTTCTATATATAACAAAATATTGAGTTAGTCTAAATATTGGTGCATAATTAAAATATTATTAACCAAATCAAGATCCAACTTTTATGGAATATTTTATTATATTTGTTGGAGGGAAAAATAATTTGACTTGGGTCAAATCCCTTTATTTGTAAATAATAAATAAATAAATGATTTATTTATTATTTTAAGGATGTGGTTGAGTAATAATCAAATAAATAATGATTTATTTAATTATTTATGAGTGATTTAGTCAAATTTAACAAGGAATATTATTTAAATAAGGTTTAAATAATTATTCCTATAAAATAATAAGATAAATAATAATTTATCTAATTAATTTTCCTGTTTTGGGTTAAATATGACAAGGAATATTAATTAAACTATTGTTTAACTAATTATTCCTTGAGAAAAATCAAACAAATGTAGATTTATTTAATATTTCCCCATGGGGTTTTCTGCTTAGACCATAAACAACTTAATAAAGGTGGTTTACTAAGTTATTTTTCATAGTGAAAGCAATTTTACTTAGGTTAAAATTGGACTTACATGGTGTACTTAGGTCCATCTAATAGTAACAGGTTAGATGGCAAAAAATGGTGTAACATATTGTCCCCAGTGTTCGAGCGTTAGGCGCTAATCGTATGACCGAAGTATGTTGTAAGAACTCAATCACTAGACACCAAAGGGGAAGTCAGAGAGAGAGAAATATAAGCTAGACCAAAGAATTGAAGGACTAGACCCTTAGGAGGCGAGACTTACAGGTGCGACAAGTCTCTGTTATGAGCGAGTACCTGTGCTATAGGTGGCGAGGGAGGCATGCCTATGCCCGCCGAGACAAAGTACAAAGAATAATGCGTCCAGTAAACAAGGGATTGAACTATATAGTACATGTTGGTATAAACATGAGCCAGATAAAAATATGATAATGAATCCCACATACATATTGTACATGGGATAACATCTAGGACTTGTACAATAATATCTTAGTACATGAGATACAAATACAACCCAAATGCCCCTGTAAACAGGAAAGGGCTCTGAAAATACGACTGATACATGCAAAAAAAAAGGGCGCTACAAGCGGCTAAGGCTGACATCATCAAATCTATGGAGCTGCATCAAAGGATGGAATGAAGAGGTCATTCGGGCATGTGGGGGGCTACCTGTAGGGCCACCCCCTCATGAGGGCTGAAACATCTCACACACACCCAGGAATCATCGGTGTCATCTGCTGCATTAATGAACCATCAAGTATACGGATCTCGATCATGTTGAAAGGAGCTGGAGCTGAGAAACAATCAAGTTAAAGGAAAATAAGGAGTCCCTTTGCCTGATCCAAGGCACCGAACAAGAGTGGAAGCTGGAACCAAGGTACACCGCCCTCTAGACCTGTCTTCTGGAATGAATGATCTGATGTCAATATAAGGAGGTTCGACATAGGTGAGGCAATAAGGAATCCTCAACTAAGGCATGAGAGAAAGTAGTAGAGCGACTGACAGACCGACACCAAGGATGATTATGAAATGGGGGGTACTAAGTAGCGGACGGGCGACTTCCTTTGTTATAACCTAAAGGGCATGGATGACCTGGTAGCGAGTGACACAATATCATAAGGGATAGGGGACAGTAGGACTGAAGACCATAATGTGCGACACGAGAGAGGAACCAAGCAATGAAGGATGGAGGACTATAGCGAGATACAAAGGAACTCAGGATAGACTCCATGGATGCGATGATGACTCAACTCGAATACTCTAAACAAGGGTGACTCGATGATGCTGCCACACAGAAAAGGTCCAATGGGGACCATATAAACATGAGTACAAGATGTTTACTCGTGAAGAAAATCGACACGAGGTATGGAGGCAAAGTGGTGCCCTAAATACAAGTGTTGCAAGTGAAGAAATTCGATTTTGAGTAGTGGTGAAGTGACCCTTGTTGGACAAAATGTGTCTTGGTGAAGTATCAAATCATGAAAAACTAACAAATACCCATTTGAGGGCTCAGTGAGAGCTTTCCAACCGTATAGACGGTTTGTCAAACTAAGCTATGGTTTGGCTGTAATAGGCGAAAGAGAAATCAGGGGTTTCTCTTTTAATAAAACATTTTCCCTCCAAATTCACTCATTTTCATGTGTAGTTGTGGTGAATGTAGAGAGGAGAGAAGGCCATAAATCTTGCAGCGATCTTAGCAGACAAACCGACCGTTGAAATCGATATCTGTCAGTTACAGGTAAGAGGCCTAACCATACTCTTTCAATTAAAGGGATCAAAATTTCAGTTTAGGTTCCCAGAGCTCATGAACAGGCCAGGTTGCACTTTTTGGAGTCTGTTCTATGACCTGTGTAATATCCCAAAAGGGAGAATGCAGTAATACTTAAACACAATATAAGAACTACAGCAAGATAAACAATAAATTTTAAGACAACATCATAATTTACAGAGAAGCTGAGCCATTTTATTAGATTGGAGAAGATTCAGTTACACCATGTACAAAATATGAGTAGATATAGCCAAAGAGATGGTCTAGAGTCACCCAGAAAACATGCTACAATAGGTACAATGTAACTGGAGAGGCTCTGAAGCAAATATATTGCGTTGTCCCTTCAGCAGAATATGAACATATAACTGTAGGCTGAAAAGGAAAATGAAAATCTACTCAAATATGGAGCTCAGATGATGCCAAGATTCAAGATCAGGGCAATGTGATGGATTCCCAAGATAACCCAAAAAAGATTTTCCAGATCTACAAGTTTGGAAAATCACCTCCCTAGGATTTGATCCTTGATCTGCTGGGAAATACAGATCTAAGGCTAGATCTGACAAATAGATGGCTAAAATATGTTGCAATATCAGATCTAAGCTTTAAGGGTTGATCCCTTATTCATATCTACAAGCTAGAAGCTCTAGATCTAGCTCTAGATGATTGCAGCTGTTGCAACACAACTGCCAATATAAATTGTGTTGTGAGGGAAAGAGAGGCCTTCTGCCTACTAAAAAATGTTGCAATAAACTCTAGGCTGATGGTAATATTGATGGAAAAGTGAGGGGATGATTCATCACAAAATTACTAGTTGAAATGCTAGTAACTTCCTCCCTCCTTTTAGATATGCAATTCAGACAGCGTAATTCCTGAAGGAAATATTGCTACTAGGAGGTCAATAAATTTTGGCATGATGCCAGATATACAATGAAGCTCTGGGAAGTTGATCTATAAGCCCAAGGTGATAGGAATAAACCCTCACCAGTTCTCCAGCTGAAGTACTGAAGAAAACTTCCCCCTTCCAAACTGATCTTCAGAAATATGCAATTTCTGAATATGGATGTTCTGCAGAAAGTAGGAAAAGAGATGTGGCACCAATGCCTGATGTAGAATGAAGTACAATACTCTTTCTATAGCTACTCTAAGAAAGAGGTGGGATTCCTGACCAGGAACACCCTATGCTAAACAACACTTGCAATCTCTGCTAAACAGCCCGAGAAAGCAATGGAATGTCACATGACAATTCCAGATCTGAAAATATCTTTACATAAAGAATAATCAGTATGCCTCCATCCTTGTCTTCATCTTCTTTATATAATGTTTGAGCCTTCCCAAGCCTTGGCCCTCATCTAGACTGCGCAGTGCATGTGGAGAATATCCTCCAAGTTTGACTGCACTGTTTGACCAAATCAACCATCATGTCTAGGTGCAATGTACACCCTCTCCATCAAGTGTGCTTTGTTTGCACAACATCCTCCATCATTTTATCATGGATGTCCCATGATATTTTGTTTGATATCTTCAAGATCTTAGTTAACTGAATCAACCTTCTATTTGATCTCTTCAATATCTTAGTTGACTGTGTCAACCTCCATGATCTATCTCATTGATGAGACAAGTTCTCCAATTTCATTCACATTAGTAGTTGCTCAACTACCTCATTATGTATATATAGGCTTAATTAATCCACATTCACACATAAAAAATGGATATTTATTCATATTGAGGATTGTGGGTCCCTCCACCCTTTTATTTACTTAATTCATTAAGAAAATCAAGGACTCTAATATTCCAAATATGATGTGGAATTTTGGGAATATTACAGTACCCCTGGAAAAATGTTGCTTGTCTTCAAGCAACTCTGAAAGTAGATGCAAGGCCATCTATTCCCCTCCAAATGGCATCCACATAAGGGAGGCTTCCTCCATTTTCTGCAATGTGTTATGCATGTTTGGTTCCAAAGTTGTCTTTTAAAAACATAAATAATGACCTCCAACTGTATGGTTAGATGTCCTCCTTCCATCATGAAGTACCAAGTGACAACCATATGATGTACAACATCATCATCAATACATGAGGTGCATAAAATAAGGTGGCTCTCTTCACAAAGGAAAAGCTCCATCACACAATACATCTCTCCATCCCATGTTTCATGAATTTGATTGAGCATTGATATGCTCTCATCCTTAGCCCTGTTGACCTTGTTGGATCCAAGCATCATTCCAAAGTTAGGCAAAATAAGAAGGAAAGGAGCTATATGGGTAGACAAAGATGTCAAACCATATTCTCCTAATAGTAACCACCGGAGTAAGGCATTTTGCTTCCATCCTCCATCTCCTCCATGCAAGATGGACAAGTCAAACTCCCCCAAAAGCAACCAAAGCAACAGGAGATCTTGTTGATTTCTATCCTCCTCATGTGCATCATGAAGCAAAAACATACTAATGGACATATGGAATGTCACATCAGCCCAAAACAAAGAAACATCATCAATGCACATCATGAGAGCATCATGCCAAGCTTTACCCAATACAAAACACATAGACATAGGAGATGTCATGAGGTGGCCAATCTCTCTTAAGTGAAACCAAAATGAACATGCCTTCTTTGCTGCATTTTATCATTGATACACAAGGCATGAATCAGAAAAATATGAGCTATTGGGTGGTAACCATACTCACCTAAGAGCAGCCAGCGCAGCCATGCCTCCTTCTTTATTTCATAAGTGTTCCTCAAGGCATGGATCAAAGAAATAGGAGCCTCTGGGTAGTGAAAAAAATCTCCCAAGGGCAACCAACATAGCCAAGCTTGCTGGCCCATATCATAAATCTGCAAGTGGTCATGCAACCCCTTGCTTATCATCCTTACCCACTCACCCCAATATGGAAGACGAGTGATGTGCTGCATAATCATGGTATCCTCCCTTTGTAGAATACCATCTTCCCCAAATTGATGAAGAACTTTGCACTTCATGAAATGTTGAAGTGCACCTCCAATGAGATCTCTTAATGAGACCTTCTTTTCATCCATGGCCTTCCAAAACCATTGAGATTATGGATCTGCTGTAGGTAGAAGTCTCTCTTTGAGCTGTGAGATGCTCATTGAGAAAGTGTCATCAAGAAAGGAGAAAAGATTTCTCATATCTAGATGTCTACCATTTATCATCTTGTCCTCCATTGCTTCATGAGTGAAGTTACCTTTAGAATGCTCCAAGAATAATGGGACCTCCTCATCTTCACAGCTACTAAATGACAACGTTGTAGATCTGCATGATAATATATGTGCTCTCTCAAAGCAAGGCACAACACTGATCTCATAACCAGTTATTGTACATAGGATTATGCTCATCCCATCTTGTGAAACTCTACACTTCAACTCAAAGGGTTGAATGTAGCTCAACAATGATGAACTGGGATAGTTCTTAACCTCCTCCTTGATTAGATCAAGGGTCCTCTACGCTGTTATATGTTGCTGCTTCAAATCAGCACTATGTCGTAACCCTTGGTTATGCATTGGCCCTGATGGAATGTCCTCATAAGTTTCAATAAGATCTACTGAAACAATATGTGATGAAAGTTCATGCATACCTTGGATCAACTGATGTGTGGGAACCTCTTGCCAGAACACGGGAGTTCCTCCAATTGGGACAATAGTGCCTCTAACTGTTGGTAAGAGTGATGGCTGCTTTTCTCCAAGTGTACCAGCGTTGGAATCTTCCTCCTTTCCCTCATGCATCTCCTGAATCATGCATGGGACTCTATATGTCAAGAGCTCAAGACTATCTTGCAAAGGTGCCAGTGTCTCTTCTCCGGATGCAAGTACTTCTGCAAATGGTGGTGAATGTAGTGACTTCTTGTCTAGAGTGACAATATTGACATCCTCCTCCTTAGGAAATGTCACTTTGTGACACATCTTTGGTTTTCTCACATCAAATTCCTTCCTCAACTTGTGAAAGAAATCTGAATATTTAGTCACCTTTGCATGCTCTATGTGACTAAACCACCATTCATTTGCTTCATCTAAAAGATGAAGTGTTGCAATTTGGAAAACCTCTCCTTCATCTACAGGATGTAGTCTAAAAAAATGCATCTAACTCTCTCCTCCAACCCTTAACATTACTCGAGGAAGATCCATCAAATGTAGGAAAATAGAATCTAGTATGCCTCTTCCTTCTATTGCTACTATAAGATCCTCTTTCTTCTTTGATTTTGAAGAATTGTTGGAGAGTTAGCTTCTCCTTGAATGCTCTAGACTGTTTGTACTCTTCAATATATATACTGAGAGTCTCATGAGTCTTAGGTTCATTCCTTTCTTCCTCTCTACACCTTTCACCTTCTCCAAAGAAAGGGGGCATAGTGGATCTATGAGGAGATCTATGATTCTCTAGTTTTCTTCTTTGCTGATAAGAAGTGTTTGGGTCTTCCTCTTCAAGTCTTCTTCTTGGATCTTCTTTCTGCCTTTGCTCCTTCAATTGATTGACCTCCTTGGAGAGATCTTGCATAGATCTACAGAAATGAGTGGCAGAATTATCATCCTCCATGATAGATCTCATCTATCTGCTTCTTCTTTTGATGTAAAATATGGAGTGTCCACAAGCTGAGCCAAAGATCATGCTCTGATACCACTGTAATATCCCAAAAGGGAGAATGCAGTGATAGTTAAACACAATATAAGAATTGTAGCAAGATAAACAATAAATCTTAAGACAACATCATAATTTAAAGAGAAGTTGAGCCATTTTATTAGATTGGAGAAGATTTAGTTACACCATGTACAAAATATGAGTAGATCTAGCCAGAGAGATGGTCTAGAGTCACCCATAAAACATGCTACAATAGGTACAACGTATCTGGAGAGGCTCTGAAGCAAATATTGTGTTGTCCCTTCAGCAGAATATGAACATATAGCTACAGGCTGAAAAGGAAAATGTAGATCTACTCAAATCTGGAGCTCAGATGATGCCAAGATTAAAGATCTGGCCAATGTGATGGATTCCCAAGATAACCCAGAAAGGATTTTCCAGATCTAAAACTTTGGAAAATCACCTCCCTAGGATTTGATCCTTGATCTGCTGGGAAATATAGATTTGAGGCTATATCTGACAAATAGATGGTTGAAATATGTTGCAAGATCAGATCTAAGATTTAAGGGCTGATCCCTTCTTCAGATCTACAAGCTAGAAGCTCTAGATCTAGCTTCTCAATCCTCCAATAATGATTGCAGCTGTTGCAACACAACTGCCAATAGAAACTGCGTTGTGAGGGAAAGAGAGGCCTTCTGCCTGCTGAAAAATGCCGCAATAAACTCCAGGCTGATGGTAAGATTGATGGTAAAGTGAGGGGATGATCCCTCACAGGATTACTAGCTGAAATGCTAGTAACTTCCTCCCTCCTTTTAGATCTGCAATTCATACAACGTAATTCCTGAAGGAAATATTGTTGCTATGAGGTCAATAAATTTTGGCTTGATGCCAGATCTGTAATGAAGCTCTGGGAAGCTGATCTATAAGCCCAAGGTGATAGGAATAAACCCTCACCAGTTCTCCAGCTGAAGTACTGAAGACAACTTCCCCCTTCCAAACTGATCTTCATAAATCTACAATTTCTGAATATGGATGTTCTGTAGAAAGTAGGAAAAGAGATGTGGCACCAATGCCTGATGTAGAATGAATTATAATAATCTTTATAGCTACTCTAAGAAAGAGGTGGGATTCCTGACCAGGAACACCCTGTGCTAAACAACGCTTGCAATCTCTGCTAAACAACCCGAGAAAGCAATGGAATGTCACATGACAATTCCAGACCTGAAAAGATCTTTACATCAAGAATAATTAGTATGCCTCCATCCTTGTCTTCATCTTCTTTATATAATGTTTGAGCCTTCCCAAGCCTTGGCCCTCATCTAGACTGCGTAGTGCATGTGGACAAGATCCTCCAAGTTTGACTGTGCCATTTGACCAAATCAACCATCATGTCTAGGTGCAATGTACACCCTCTCCATCAAGTGTGCTTTGTTTGCACAACATCCTCCATCACTTTATCATGAATGTCCCATTATCTTTTGTTTGACATCTTCAAGATCTTATTTGACTGAATCAACCTTCTATTTGATCTCTTCAAGATCTTAGTTGACTGAATCAACCTTCTATTTGATCTCTTCAAGATCTTAGTTGACTGTGTCAACCTCCATGATCTATCTCATTGATGAGACAGGTTCTCCAATTTCATTCACACTAGTAGTTTTTCAACTACCTCATTATGTATATCTAAGCTTAATTAATCCACATTCACACACAAAAAGTGGATATTTATTCATTTTGAGGATTGTGGGTCCCTCCACACTTTTATTTACTTAATTCATTAACAAAATCAAGGACTCTATTATTCCAAATATGATGTGGAAATTTGGGAATATTACAACCTGGGTAGCAGGTATTGGGCATAAAACTGCGACCTGTCCCAGGAAATGACTTGAAAAGTGTGACCTGTCAGAGAAAGGGGGTGTTGTGGAGGTAAATCCCCTATGCGGATAGAGGCGATCCCTACTAGCCCAGACCGGGTCTAGAAACAATCGTTCACGCTATAGTGCAGGTTCCTAATTGCAAATAAACCAACTAGCGATGAAGGCTTACCTGGAATCCAACACTGTCGCTTGTAGAGAAAGTAGTGCTCCCGTTCCTTAGCTCCGGCATATCACAATCCTCACGATCTCCGTGATCGGACACCTGCACACCCAAGAAACAAAACAAACGCAAGCGTAAAATCCAGTATATGCAACTATATGTCAGTCAGAGAAGACATAACTCAACATCATAATCAATAACAAGAGTGGAACCATAACCAATAGTCGCTTATCATTAATCAATCAAAGAAGAATACAACCATAGCCCTGATGCTGAATTCTCCTTCGAAGGGTCACCAGCGGAACACGTCTCGAAAAATCTTGTCGGGGATGAGACAAACCTCTCTCCTCGGATGTCTCGACAATGATCTCCTTGCTTGGATTTGGCCTTAAGGGAATGGATCAAAGCTCTTGCAGCATTAGGCTCTTGGGAATTTGGAGACTAGCTATTCAGCCATTCAGCCATTCAGCCCCTTCATCAATGGATGAAGGCTATATTTATAGAGGAGAGGAGGAGGTTGGGATCCCTACAATAGTGGAAGGGAGGCCTTATCCCTTGGGAGGTTCCCCTTAAGGTGGAAACAAGAGGCCAAAGGAGGAAGGTCATGGTTATTCAGGCGAAACCACTCCTGATGACTCATCCACGAAGTTGTTGTAATCGAAACTTCGCCTCTTTTTTAAAAAACTTTCCAAAAGCAGATTGGCGCGGGTGCTTAACTAGGACAGAGCGCCAATTGGTGTGGGCTTAGTGTTAATTTTCCCCCATTGGCGCGAGTACATAACGGGCTACCAGCGCCAAGGCAAATTCAGGTGTTTTTAGGGGTCTGCTCAGGAAATGATCAACAGAAGAAATGTTGTCCTCATGGAAAGGGATGCAATGATGGTATTTGCAAGGCATGCCACTGCTTATTGGTCACAGAAACGACCCTCCAATGGGCGAGATGGGAATTGCAGGGACGGTGACAAATTACTGTGTAACAAGGGGTTTCAGTGCTGTTTTTGGCTGAGATCTAGGATTTTTATGGTTGAGGGGCATAGGTGCCCTCAAGCATGTTATGGTCATGCCAAAATGTATTTAGAAAGGGGGAATCTAAACACATTTTATGATGTGGTGCGCCATTTTTTTCCTTTATGGTTATGCAGTTCGAGAAAGGGAATGGAGGATTACCAATCTCTTTTGGTACTACATATATGAAGCAAATGGACTTAAGTTTATGGGTTGGCATACATGGTGTCACTATCCCATAGAGTGGATTTGGAGATAATGAACTGGTGCTCTCCTAGAAAACCCATCGGTTGGTGAACAACAATGTCTAGGGGACTGGGTTGTTGATGTAAGATGAAAGAATGATGAGGGGTATCATCCCTAGAGTGATATGAAGTGATATGGGACTCTAGGGGTTCTTCTAAATTGGGAAGAATACTGGTACTAGAGTCGACATGACTAGATACACTAGGAGAGTTGTGGAGAATTGCTTCTCCTAGACTCTTAAATATGGGTTCCCCTTACCCAAACATTGGGTGTCAATGTAATGGCCCCAAGGTGTATGTGGTTCGAATGCATGGGTTCAATGTAAGGGGGGAGAGATAAAGTCAGGGGCGGTGACTACTTCCATAATGTCGTCATCGTAATAGAAGATGGGGTGACTGGTGGAAGGAAGGTCACTTGATGCAACGAATCTACCTGACTCATCATGATGAGAAGAGAGGTTCACATGCGCATCGTCACGGGGGGTGACTGTAAAACAAGTAGATGAGGGATCCACCGATGTTGAGCCCAGGGTGATCACTGAAGGGAGGTCGAGTGAAACAGAAGGTGAAGTCTCTGAGGGAGTTTCCACCGTGGATCTTATGAATGATGATAGGTAGAGGATGGTGGCCGCAGGATCCATCATCTTGACATTAGGAGGGGGGATGTCAATGGGAGCGGGTAAATCCTCAAGTTCTGCTGAAAAAAAAAAAACATGCAAATAAGGGAGTGGTGGACTCATTGCGCTTGGCCTCGAATTGGCGAATTGCCGCTAGAGAGGTGTGGAAGTCCCCAAGGCGGGGACAGAGGTGGGTATAATGGCCATGGAGATCACATAAAGCACATGGGTGATTGGTGTGAATAGTTTTGGGGTTCTTGGCTACAATCGAGGAAGAAACAGAGGCTTTAGGGACCGTAGACTCAGGGAACGCAACATTAACCATGGGCTTGATACAGGGCAACTCAGGACAAGTATGGGTGGCATGAACGACGACATCACACAAAGCACAAGGCTTTGGAGGTGGAGGAGGAGCAGGTTAGTCGGGGTAGCCTTGTCTTTTGATGCGCTCTTGCGAGCTTTGCCCTTCTTACCCGAAGCTGTCGCAACAGGAGAGGGTTCCTGTTGAGGTGGCTGAGGCACTGTAGCAGCGGGAGAAGTCATGGGGACCGGTTGAACCAAGGTCAAGGCAAGATAAGGTTTGGGTTGACTAGGTGGGGTAGCGATTGGGGATTGAGGTACTAGACGGGAATCCCCAGGGTCAGGTTAGGAAGAGATAGGGTAGCCATGACAGGTATCGAGAACACTCCAGGAGGGGGAGCTAAGAACGGTATCCGACCGGAGGGGTAATGGCCAGGCGAGACGACTCTAAGATGGTTAAGGCCTGGAGGAACCATTCCAAGAGGGTAGATAGGCTCATGGATACCATCTGTACGTGAAGGGCCAGAAGGAGGGGCTTTAGAAGGCTGAATCGAAGGGCTAGGAGTAGGCTTCGGAGGGCGAGTATGCTGAATAGCCGAAGTGGGCCGCTTGAGGGAAGCCTGAGATGATTGCATCATGCAAACATTCGATGAGCTGGGATCAGAGACATGAGGAGGAATACCGGGGAAAGTACCAAGAAAAGAGGAGTCTTTGCAGACTCCGGGTGAGACACTAGTCAATGGATCGACGGTTTGCTTATTGGCCACTGAAGAGATGATGGACTCAGGGGAGGTCTGAGACTTCGATTCATAATATGTCAATTGGTCAATGGTGACTATTTTTCCATTATGGGGAAATGACATCTTGCGGTGAACCGCAGATGGGACAACAAACATCATAGAGGTGTATCTACAACCCAATAAAATGTTGTAATCTAAGGGGCATCAATGACTTCTATGTCAACACAAATAGTCTTGACCTCAAGAGTAATAGGACAATTTCAGAATATGCCAATGGGATGGGAAGTGTGGCCATCCCACGCTCGAAGAGTGATCGTGGAAGGAGCCAACTCAAGTGATTCGAGTTGCTTCCAAACCGAAGCGGACATCACACAGGTGGATGCCTCCTCATCAATTATACAATGGGAGATGTTGGCGTTCCGGATCTTGACTAGGATTTGGAAGGCGACGAAAGCAGGAAGAGGAGGATGTTCTGACCAGTCAACATCGAAGACAATCAAGTGATTGTCTAAAGGATCTACAATGCCCATGGTAGATAGTAGAGCTTTTCGTTGTGAAGGGCATGACTGGAGGAGTTCCAGCATTAAGATGGCAGCAGGAGATTGCGCCAAATCATCTATTATACTATACGAATGGGCAGCTTTGCCAAAAGTAGCATTTCGGCATAGTGGTCCCTTAGGGCTCTTGGTATGAACCTCTGCCTTAGGCTGAGGGATCTGGAAAGGACCATTAGGTGTCGAAAGAGGCTCTTTAGAACCTGAAGAAGGTGGCTCGAGGACAGACGTAGCGGGAGGCTTGTTGTACTGACGATATCGAGTCTGAAGGTTGAGGTCTACGGTTATAGGTTGGTCAGAATTCATCATGAGAATATGGTAATCGGAAGTACCAAATGGAGTAGGTTGAGTGGCCACCTGACCTTCAGGTGGTTGGGTAGCCACCAATCCTTGCTAAGGGAAAGGATTAGTAAACACAGCCAACTGACTAGGCACAGGATTAGGAGGGATGGAAGGGGAGGCTTGCTGTCCTTGCAATGCTGCTTGAGACTCCCACATCTGCTTCATATATGGTAAAAGAGGACAATAATGGGTGTAATGAACATAAACAGCACAATAAGAACAAGGCTTATTCATGCGAACAGGACTGTCCTGCTTCGGTTGAGCGCACTGTTGCTAGTTAGCAGTGTTAGGTGCATTATTTTGAGGATTAGGTCCAGGATTACCGGGGGCAGATTGATTTTGAGTGCCTTTCCTCTTCTTTTTAGAAGGAGGAGGATTAGTCACACCCTGATGTGCATACACCTACCCTTGAGGGGGAGGTGGCTGCTGTTGCAGGGGTTGAGAAAGCAAGGGAGGCGGAAGTGCTAATGCTGGAGGAGCTGGAGCACCGGGCTGTGGATACGGATAATAAGGAGGTTGGGTAACATTGTGGTAAACAAGAGGTTGGGCAAAAGGAGGAGGCATTTCATATCCTGGATACATGCTACCATGAGGGGGAAAAGTGCAGGAGGTGTTGGCCCCTCCCTGAGGAAAACCATAGGCCATGGGAGGTTGAGCGTATGGATGAGAGAGAGCTCCAACGATACCGTCGGTGGCATGAGATGCCGCCGGTGCACTGGCACCACCGGGTCTAGGAAGATCAGGTAGAACGGTATAAACATAACCAGACTACGCGTAGATCAAGTCATATTTTAACGCAATCTGGAGAGCGGCTTCTTCAGTTTGAGGGAAATGCGATGCGACATCCTTGCCTATAGCAGGAAAAAAAGATCTAAGGAACCAGTCCATGTAGACACGGTCTTCGAAGGTAGGGGCTCGACATAGGCTCTTTCTTCTTCACCATTCCTGGACATGATCGAATAGGCGGGTCGCAAACGATTGACAGAAAGAAGTCAAAAGTTTGGTACCATTGTCATAACAGAGGGGAAGCTGGAAATAAGACAAAAAAGACTGGGCAAGAGTCCCAAATGTGGTATGAGAGGATGAGGCCTGATCAACATACCACTTAGAAGCTTTGCCAGTAAGCGTACGTTGGAACAACCGAAGACGGACAACGTCATCGGTAATGGAGTTAGACGAACACCACATGTGGAAAGATTGAACATGATTTGTAGGATCTTCTCCAGCAAGACCTTCAAACTTGGGAATTTCGGAAGGGAGCTTGGTTAGCATAGCAGGCCAACTAGTGTCATGGTGTATAGGGTCATTGATCAACTGGTTAAAATCGGGAAGACTGAGGCTTGCCATATAGGGGAGCAAGGGAGCAGCCAGGGTAGTTCCTGTTGCAGTCCCACTAGTAGTATTCCCAGCATTAGGGTCGGGGCTACCACCAACGTTAGGTCCTGAACCAGACATGGTGAAGGTGACGGGGGGAGAACCAAGGCCGGAACCAGAAGGAGAACCCAATGAACCAAAAGAGGAGTCAAAGTGCGGACTCGGTGGAGGACTAACTCAAATCCTACGCGGAGGAGTATGTCTTCCTACTGGAAACTGAGGATGAAGGCTAAGAAGTCTCCGGGATAAACGCCTTGGTGGCACAATGGTGAAGGCACAAACACGACACAAAGGGAAGAGAGACCAACAAGGGTGAAGAGGTGCAATATCAACTGATTACAATGTCGAAACAAGGGCAGAGAGGTGCAGGATCAATTGATTTCAATGTTTTAAGTCTTTGCTTGGCGGTGTTAACCAAGCTCTTCTTCACTTAGGGTGTGTGTGTTAAGTGTGTAAATTTTAATTTTTAAACCCAGACGTTTGTAGAGAAAAAGAAAAAGTGTTTTGTATAACTGTAAATAAACCTTCAAATAACAATATATGAAACTGAAATAACAGAAAAATAAACAGCTAATAATGCAAGAATTTAAACCCAAGGAGGCGGGCCTCTTAACAAGTAGTCTGTAGGTGGGCAAAAACCTAGTCAAAACACGCCAAAATAGCCAATAGATCTAAGGTCGGGAGGGACAGGGATCAAAAGGTCAGATCTGCTGGAAATAGGTGCAGAAAAACAACAAAAAATCAGAGGAAAATTTGATGTAAATGAGGTGGCAAAAGGCTATAACCTGGAGGGAAGCGGAGGGGACCCTAGAGGGAAACCCAAACAAAATTAAAAGGAGGTGATTTGGATGGATAAATAGCCAATATAAAGTGGATCTGAAGGTAAGGTATCAGATCTAAAAAATGGTTGAACACTTTGAAATTTGAGATAACCTGCAGTAGCTAAAACTTTTCCATAAAAGGTGGAGGGTACTGAAGCCCTATAGGGTTAGGTTCCCACTTAGATGAGTAAAAAAGAACAATTATAGGTCCAAAACAGGCAGAGACGGAGGTCAGAAAACCCTGAATAAAGGCCTAGACAAACCCATAAAAATTTCAGAAAAAAACTGCTGCAAAAACTCCAAGTTGCAGTTTTTGACCTGATTTCTACAGAGGTCACAGATTTTGGCCTATTTTCTGTGCCCTAGAGGTTTAGGTCACAGGCTTTGGCCCAAAAAGTGCGACCTGCACTTCCGACACTCTTGGGAGCAGGTTTTAGAAGAATGTGTCGTCTCAGATACGACTGATGCCTGTCAATTGCGCAATAGGTTCGAAAACACATGGAAGTTAGAATTTTTAATGTTTTAGGGTTTTATAGGTTAAAAACAACATCGAGAAAAGAAAAACAAGAAGCTGAAGAGAAATCCTAGGGTTTGAAGTAGCTGGATATGCAGGGATCTGAAAAACGACAAAGGTCATGATCGTAAACCCGTGTAGAGTCGCTAGTTGTTAGTATGAATCTTAATCACAAGTGTACGAAAAAGACTCACTTTAGCCGTGCATAACAAACAGCCCTAACATCAAAGATGGATGCCAATATATTTAGATCTACAATTTTGTGACCAAGATAAATGCTGCAAAAATCTAGATCTATGCATTAAAAGACATTAAGCAGTAAATAAAAACAAGAGTTGCTCCATGCATCCAATAGACAAGACAAGAATATGTTTAAATAATTTTGTATTTATGGCACCTGGGAGGAGAACAAAGAAAGATGTTACCAGTCCTCCTCAATGGGATGGGTTCTTGTAAGTCCTCAACACTTCAGATCTGAAATCCCTCTCTCTTGATGGTGTAGAAAACCTAGACAAAAAATGGAACTCAAAGGGAGCTCACAATAAAAGTGGTAGCAAAATATGACAATGATGGTGGATCAAAGTCAGACCAAAAGTGTAGATCCAGAGTGATGTTTAGGCAACAAAAGGTAGTGAATGAATGGAAAAACCCTTCTATTTATAACAAAATATTGAGTTAGTTTAGATATTGGTGCATAGTTAAAATATTATTAACCAAATCAAGATCTAACTTTTATAGAATATTTTATTATATTTGTTGGAGGGAAAAATAATTTGACTTGGGTCAAATCCCTTTATTTGTAAATAATAAATAAATAAATGATTTATTTATTATTTTAAGGATGTGGTTGAGTAATAATCAAACAAATAATGATTTATTCAATTATTTATAAATGATTTAGTCAAATTTAACAAGGAATATTATTTAAATAAGGTTTAAATAATTATTCCTAGAAAATAATAAGATAAATAATGATTTATCTAATTAATTTTCCTGTTTTGGGTTAAATATGACCATGAATATTAATTAAACTATTGCTTAACTAATTATTCATTGAGGAAAATAAAACAAATGTAGATTTATTTAATATTTCCTCATGGGGTTTCCTGTTTAGACCATAAACAACTTAATAAAGGTGGTTTACTAAGTTATTTTTCATAGTGAAAGCAATTTTACTTAGGGTAAAATTGGTCTTACATGGTGTACTTAGGTCCATCTAATAGTAACAGGTTAGATGACCAAAAAATGGTGTAACAAACAACATAACCCAAAAGAGCAATTCTTAGTGGCACGGGTGTGGGTGAGACTCTTTTCTCTACCCAAGGAATTTCAGGACCCGAAAATTCTCGAAAGAATTGGAAACTCGATTTGAAAATGTAACTAATGTCGGCCTTCATAATGTAATAAAATGTATTTTTTATCATTGACATATTTGTTATATTCATTATTATTATTTATTTTTGGTCAAAGCATGTTCTTTGTGCTTATAGAGTCAAAGAGTAAAAACAAAATTATATTGAATCAAGTCTTGTTTTGACTTTTGTAAAGAAAAGAAAAATAATTTTATTTTTGAGTCAAAGTCCACCAAAATTGTCAAGTCAGCCTGGGCCTCCAAGACCTGCCTATTCGACCTCCTAGACACACACACACGCATATATATAAAGGCAGTTCGACCTATTAGCAGATCATTCAAGCACAATTTCAAGAAGCAGTTTATGAACTAGAAAAGGAGAAAAGGAGCTGAATTGAAGGAGTAATAGACCAAGAAGAAGAAGCTCACACGAGTGGAAGAATTCATTGAGAGAAGGTCAATTTTTTTTTTTTGTGACTATTGCTGGTCCAAAATGTCAAGACAAGACCAAATTTTTAGGAAGAAGATAGATTTGGATAGTTTGACCATCGTTGACATTGATTAGAATTAACCAGATTTGGAGGTAACTTGGAGGAGGGTTGGACTTGGAGTTTTGGTGGTAGTTTTGGGTCTTGGTCTTGGATATCTCATTTTAATATGATTCTATAAGAAAATGATTGTTGTTGGTTTTCCCCCTTATGGGGTTTTGCCTTGGCTTCGAGCCTAATTTTTGGTGTCTCTTGTCTCTTGATCTTTATGTTTTGAACATTTGAATAATTTCTTGATGAAAAACACTTAAGAAGTAATAAGAATACATTAATTATTCACAAGTAATTATCAATATAGAGAAATCAAACCTAATCCTACTTCACTTTATTTCTCAACATGGTAATAGAGTTATGGTGAAGACAAGACCACTAATGAAGGAACCCTAAGTAGGGCTAAATTTGACAGAAATCAGAACATAGGAAGGAAAGATTCGGACATATGGATCCAAGAAAAGAAAGAGATTTGAACTTGTGGTGAGCAATCCAAACATGTGGTACCATTTGTAAATAATCCAAATCTATGGAAGTGATATGAATTGACTGTATATAATATCAAAACTATGTGTGGTAGAAGATTCAAATTTTCTATCGTATGATAGAGATACAAATTGAGATATTGTTAATGCAAATATAAGGCATGGTTCATGTGATATTTGAGCTTGCTTGCAACAATTTGAGCCTGTTATAACATTGTGATGTGCAAAAAAAAATTGTGGCAGATTATGGTATACGAAAATCTCGGTGGTACACTTTTCTATGGTCAAGAAGTTATATGTCTATGACATCACATCACTATTATCCATTGCAACTTACTGGGGTAAAAAATATAGACTTTGGAGTTGATCTCTATGACATAAAAAATTTGATGACGAATCAAGGTCCTGTGATATATATCCTCAAAAGTAGAACTATGATTCAAAGAAATACAATCTATGGAAACATATAAAGTTTCATCTCTATACTATTCAAGTGACACCCAAATTTGTCTGAGGATGAAAGAAATCAATCTATGCCAGAGTGAGTCAAATCTCTACAATAGAACATTAACACTTCAAGGATTGAACAAGGTTTGGAGAAGAGGCTCTCTCACAATCCATCTAAGACACAAGTCATAAAGGCAGTTAAGTTCTCTCTGAATCCTAGTATCTGAATTAATTTTGTGCATATCTATCATATCTCTGTGATATCCAAAGTTTACTAAGACATCCAAGCCTTCTATGGAACTATGGTGACACTGTGAAATTAGACAATTTGGAGGATCAGTCTCCTCAAAGAATAACCCTAGTACTGTCAAGGTGATAAAATTGTTTTAAAATTGTATGGTTGAAAGTTTTAAGTGCATGGTATGTCTCCTAGACATATGACTATATGTAGCATACTTCTGAGGCATAACAAAAATAGTGCGAAGTAATTTTGAAACTTAGTAACGATGAAGGGGAATAAAATCATATAAATTTGAAGACACTACACAATTTAGATCAAGCCTTGTCCATATGAAATTTAGGAAAATTAATTATATTGAGTATGAAAGGTATCTCTATGATAGATTCAAGGCTAGATAGTGGCATTCAAAATTTATGAGTTGTTAAATACAGATTATAAAATTCTCTGTGGAAGAATCGAAATTCTATGGCAACCTGCGCAAAGACCTAAAGTATAGAGTTCATATGTAAAGGACAAAGTCTATATGAAAATTTGTTATGGACTCATAATTACAGTGACATGTGGATAGGATTGAAGATTATGGATAGAATAAAACTCTCTCTATAGTTTTTGTACATGCGAACTATGTGAACCAGTCAATCGACATTGCTAGCAAATCAAAAGAAAACTTTAAGGATAAAATTCTAGTTCGGCGACTAAAAGACCTAAAGTACTTTTGTTGAAGAACGTACACCAACTAAAGAAAAAGGATCAAATCTCTGTAAGTATAAGGTAAGGTCAAAACAGGTATGAGGTATGTATAATTCTTGTTCATTTAAAAATTGCCTGGCAAACTATTTTTCATAGTTTACTAGATCATGGTGAACTCACATGAGGAACGAGTTAATGATCTTATGCTCTTTTGAAAGTTGGTGTCGTATTATGAAAATATCTATGTTAGATATCGTTGATATGTTGGCATTTGAAGTTTTCCTTACATACAAAGACTACGTTTAGAAATGTAATAAATTTGGTCATATCACATATAAAATGTTTCTCTAGGGTTTTGAAACCAACTCATCAGTGTGCTTGTAGAATTAGCAATTCTTAAAAGACATATCTTGAAGACTTTGGAGAATCTAGGGTTTGTAAACCCTAGCAAAGGTTTGAATTATAAAACCCTAGAAACGAAACCCTAACTAATTGTTTTCGTTGTAAAAAATAAATAAATTAAATTAATAAATAAAATAAAATAAATAAAACCTAACTATTGAGAATGGCACGAATGACATCATGTTGATATGGGAACAAGTTTGTTGAACATCCCCGAGATTAAGAGGGAGTTGACCTTCTTCAAAAAGATAATACTCTACATCGCCTTGATTGCTACTATTGCTATTATCTTTGTACTTTGTTTATATTTTTTCTTTCACGATCTTTTAATAAAGCTTGCAAGTCAATACAAGAACTATCTAAACTTGACTAACAAATGGAAGAATAGGAAGAACATAACAAAGTATGAATATTAAGAAGAAGGAAGTAGTTTGAAGTGTGCATCAAAGAAGTTGATTGGATGGAAACATTAAGGAAAGAAATTCAATTACCTCAACTTGAAAGAGAAAGTTATAATATTTTGGATGGATACAATATTAATTGAAGCTCATTGGTTCCCTGATAAATATTTGATTCAAGAACACACCAATTAGGTTTATTTTGATAGATATACTTCTGATGATTGAGAGCTGATATGATTTCTTGAAACAACGTGAAGCAGAATTTTGTTGTTGTAACAACCTTGGCCAAAAATCGATGTAATAAAAGTTAATAAAGGCAAAAATAAGACCATGGTCATGGGACACATATTCCAAACTTAATGTTGGGAAAAACATCATAGTGTGGGTGTTCATTTGGTTTATTAAGGCTAAGGAAATTGGTAAAGACAATGACAAAGGCTTTGGAAAGTTAAGAGGCATTAATTGTCATTTTATTTATGAAAATAATGAAAAATAGGAGAAAAGGAAGGTGAAAGGTCACAGGTTGCATGTGAGGAGGAAAATGAAGAAAGTAATGGAAAATTGAAGAAATTATAGGCCTCACTAATAAAAAGGATTTTGAGGACCAGTTCATAGCTTTTTGTCAATTTTAGCTTGGAGATCTCTCTCTATTATCTCTCTAATACGTTTGCACACTTATAGCTTTATTGGAGCACTCTGGCATTGGATCAAGGAAAGCAAAGGAAGGACAAAGAAGACAAAGGGAAGCAAAGATAAATTAAGGAAGAGCGGGATCAAGCAGCTACAATGAGATTACTTGCATGTATCGATTTGCATGTGTGATTTCCTTGCCAGATTTGACATGCATAGTACACGCATGTGTGTATTTGGTTCTCTTGTTATCATTGTCACGGGTCTTGCCAAGTGTGACAATGGATTTTAGCCTTGCCTTTCCATTTCTGGATAGCCATGGTATGATGGGGTTCTCTTGTATTTGGTTGAGTTAGATTGTAGGATGGTATCGAAGCTGAGTGGGGTGGTCTCAGGAAAAATCACAAGGCCTAAGAATCCATTGACCGATAATGGCGGGATACACAGTAAAGCGTGATTATGAAACTCCTTGTTAGGCCTAGGAATCCCTTGACGGTTATTGTAGGATACACGGTAAAGCCTAGAGGATGGAGCTTCGTTAGGCCTAGGAATCCCTTGACCGGTAATGGCAGGATACATGGTAACGCCTGGAGGTGTATGCTCTCGTGAGGCCTAGGAATCCCTTGACCGGTTATGGTGGGGTACACCATAAAGCCCAAAGAGTGGAGATGGAAAAATTATTCACGGTCTAGGTGGAGAGATACGGAGGCATCCATGCTTGTTAGAGCCTAGCAATCCCTTAACCAATATATGGCGAGATTGTAGTAAAGCCTGTATGGTATGTTTATTGTTTGGTTCTAGGAATCCTTTGGTGGGATTACGGTAAAGCTTGAGGAAGCCTTGATTGGTTTTGTTGTGAATTCCACATTCATGCTTAGAATATGGCACAGGGCTGATTGGCTGAAAGAAAGATTTGGTTCAGCCCAATCTATGGTAGGGAGGTAGGTGGAAGTCCTAGAACTGGTTGCATTTTGCATATGTTAATAAGAGCTCTTTTCCTCTTGTGTGTGATCTGTAAATGTGATTGTTAATATGTGATCTTAATGGTTGTTCTATCATTGCTATTATTTTGGTTATGTGCTGGTCATAATCATGGTTTATGACAGGCTCGAGTTATGGCTCTCATTATGTTTTGTTTAGTAAATGAATGAACAATGAATGCATGACTTAATAGATTATATTGTAGCTATTACGAGAGGGCACCATACCTTCTTGACAAATCTCAGACAAGTATGAAGTCCTTATGCTTAGATGTGTTTATATGACCTGTAGATTATGTGTTCATGATGTGCTTAACGAAATGTCTGTCATGGCTAGTCCTTGTCAGATAAGGCCCTTGTTCAAGTTTTGCATTAGAGGCCTCGTCATCATGTTATCTATAATTTATGGAAGTTTCATGAAGTTCTGGGCAGTGGACTGAGCCCTGGCCCTGAAAAAGTGGCTCAGAATCTGGGGCCGCTTGCATAAAACTGCCTGAAAAAGGCTGCAGTCACATGGATGCCTTACCATGCACACAACTTGAGGGTTTCAGTCGCATGGAGGACTTGTCATTAGTGCGAATGGGGCTCAAAATTAGTCAAAAAAACAAGTTATCTCAGGGGTTGAACAATTGGAAGGGTTGGTTGCATCTTGAAGGTCTTGTAGCATCAGAGGAAGGTTATATTGGTCTTGTCTTGTCAGTTCCACTTCCTTAATTGTAATTGGGAATTTGAATCATGTCATAGTAACTCTTTGTCACCTGCTTACCCCGGTGGACCGGTTAGCTTGGGTAAATGTGGGAGGAGGGTGTTACAAAGTGGTATCAAAGCATGGTTCACCCCTTGGATTGGATGGGTGGAATATGACTGTCATGCAGACATGCTTGATGTACATGTTCTTTTTATGCATACATGATGATGGCCATTGTTGCAGTTGTGTTGTCATGCAACAGTTGATGATGTTGTTGTCAGGATGTGTTCGTCATGAATGCATGTTGGTTGAATCTGCATTTTTTGTGAATGTTTGTTGTCCATGTGGATGTGTGCATGCATTGTCATGGCTATATGCATCGTGCATGAGTTCATGGTACACAGTTGGTAATGGTGTGCGTGGTAATTGGATAATGGTTGAGATGATGTTTATATATTGCCATGATTATGATTATACATGTATTGTGATAATCTAGTTGATCTTGCAAATTAGATATACTCCCCTGAACTATATTGAGGTATGTTGGTTATGTTTATGTTTTGGTTTAGCTAACATAGTATACTTGCAAGATGGTAGACTATTGTTCATGAGATTCTCTTTATCGATATGATGAGCAACATGGTGATAGGTACTCTCCTGACATAGTAGACACTTTGAGGAGTTTGAAGGCATAAATAAGAAGTTGCAAAGCAGAGAATGATAAGATCATTCAGGCACAGGAGAAACAAGTAAAGGTTATTGTAGTCATCCTCTAGAATTTGTCAGAATTGCAGACACAGGGACCACTTAGGATTAGTCATGGACAGGAGGACAAAACTAATGGATAATATAACAGTCAGTCTCATGGTGGTCACATGTCGGATAGAGATGACACGATCGTAGATGGTAGGTTCTTGGACACACCAAATAGAAGAGGTGGTGGACACATGTTCTATTCTAGTTATAGTTCTGACATGTATCATGATCATCATTGTTATCATCCTTACATGAGTAGTGACAGGGGATATTTGTCAGATGAGTTCAAGAATTCCAAGCCACCTACATTTGATGGAGATTTGAAGAAATTGGAAGATGCAGAGACATGGTTACTTGGGATGAAGAATTTATTTGAGTTGCATGATTACACATAAAACATGAAGGCCATAATAGCTATCTTCAGCCTCAAAGGGAAAGCAAACATCTGGTGGGAAGATGTGAAGTGGGTTAGAGACATTAGGACAGAGGAGTTGAGTTGGCATGAATTCAAGAGAATTTTTTAGGAAGAAATACTTTTCAGGAAGGTACTACGATAGTAAGGCCAAGGAATTCTATGAGCTAAAAATAGGATCGATGACAGATGAGGAGTATACGACCAAGTTCTTAGATTTGAGGTATCTATCATATTTTAAGGATGGTAAATCCAAAGTTCAAATATATGTCAGTGGGTTACCATTAGAATTTAAATATTAGATTGAATATGAGAAGCCTCGGTCACTTGAAGAAGTCATTGGTAAGTTGAAGCATTGTTATGAGAAATCAAAGCGCAAGACAAAGTCTCGACAAGGTTGGAAAGGAAAATGCAAGGCTAAAGGTAAATGGTATCCAAAGTGAACAAGACCCCAGGATGTAGGTGAGAAAGAGAATGTTGTTCCTTACGAGAGGTTCAACGTAATTAGATAGGGAGATGGGGCACAACCTAAAGGGCAACAAAAAAAAGGTGATGGTATGGGACCGTTGCAGTGTTAATTATGCGGCAAGGAGCATCTCAAGAGATATTGTCTGCAGTATCAAGGTGGTTGACCCAAATTTACATTGCACATCTAGAACCGTAGTTTTTTGGGGATGTTGGGTAGAGAATTCCACGTATATATGCAGAATTGGATAATAAGTAGGAAAATTACCAGGCATCTATTATCAAGATTGATGGTAAGCTTTGTGATCAAGTTGTTTATATTTTTATTGACCCTGGATCTAATTATAGTTGTGTTAACATTGAATTGGTGGATAAGTGTGGTTTGAATAAAAAAGTGCATGCAGAATCTTGGTTAGTGCAGTTGGCTACAGGTACAAAGAAAAGAGTTCATCATTCAGCAAGGGCTTGTGCATTTGAGTTGAATGGTATGCCTACGTTAGCACATCTAAATGTACTTTTGTTGGGATCATATAGTGATATACCTTCATAGGACCAAGGTGGATTGCTATGATAAGGTGATTGATTGCTTGCATGAAAATGGAGAATAAGTAATCTTGCAGGGTAAGAAGAAGGCAACATCTGTTAGAATGGTCACAACAATGCAGGAAAATCGCAGTTGTAAGAAAATTGTGTGTTATTTGCAGTACGTATTTCCAATGACAAACGTAAGGATGTTGAGGATGCATAGGTATTGAGTAGGTACCCAGTTTTACAGTAGTTTCAGGATGTATTCCCCATAGAGATTTCAGAGTTTCCGCCTCTTAGAGAAGTGGAATTTTCTATTGAGTTGGTACCAAGGGCAACACCAACATCAAATGAACCATACATGATGAGCACACCAGAGTTAGTAGAGTTGAAGTTGCAGTTGAAGGGAATTCTTGACAAAGGATACATTAGGCCAAGTGTATCGTCGTGGGGCGCACCAATATTGTTTGTGAAGAAGAAGAATGGTACTCTCAGGCTATGCATTGATTACAAGCAGTTGAACAAGTTAACCATCAATAACAAGTATCCATTGTTGAGGATCGATGACTTGTTTGATCAACTAAAGGGAGAAACAATGTTCTCAAATATTGATTTGAGATGAGGATACCATTACGTATGCATCAAAGAAGATGAAATTTACAAGACAAATTTCATGACCAGGTATGGGCATTATGAGTTTGTTGTAGTTCCATTTGGTTTGACTAATGCTCCAACTACTTTTATGTGCTTGATGAATAATGTGTTGTGTCCTTATATAGACAAGTTTGTTATTGTGTTCATCGATGATATATTGATATATTCTAAGAATGAGGAAGAGCATGCCGAACATTTAGTAGCAGTGTTGAGGTTGATAAGAGAGCATCCATTGTATGCCAAGCTTAGAAAATGTTGTTTCTTCCAAACAAACGTACATTACTTGGGGCATGTTGTCACCAAGGAAGGTATTGCAGTAGATCCAAAAAAGATAAAGGCTATCATGGAGTAAGCAACTCCTAGGAATGTAAATGAGGTAAGGTCATTCATGGGGTTGGAAGGTTACCATAGGAGGTTTATCAGGAACTTCTTGCGGATTTCCTATCCTATTACATCATTGCAAAGGAAAGGGAAGAAATTTGCATGGACAGAGTAATGTGCAGCAAGTTTTGAGAAATTGAAGCAGTTGTTAACAAATGCTCCACTTTTAAAGATTGCAGATCCGGATAAAGAGTTTATGGTGTGCACCGATGTTTGCAAGAGAGGGCCTGTTGGAGTCCTTATGCAAGAGGGATAGGTGGTATGCTACGAGTCAAGGAAACTAAATGAGCACAAGCATAATTATGTGACACATGACCTTGAGCTAGCAATGATCGTTCATGCATTGAAGATGTGGAGGCACTATCTTCTTGGCAGGAGGTTTGTATTGATGAGTGATCACAATGGATTGAGGTACTTATTTGACCAACCAAATCTAAATGCCATATAAGCTAGATGGTTTGCCACAACTAGTGAGTTCGACTTTGAGATAGGTAAATCAAGGGAAAGGAAAAGAGGGTTACAAATTCTCTTAGCAGGCGGATACAGGTAAATCACATAGCAACTACGAGTTAGTATGGGGAATATCTGCAAGATCAGATCTTGCAGGCAGGACAACAAGATGCAATGTATAGAGATATTAGGCACATGTTACAACAGGGTACAAGTGATCAGGATGTGGACTATCATCTCACAACAGATAGTTTGATCAGATTTAGGGATAGGATCTATGTGTTGGACAACAATGAGCTCAAGAAGCTTATATTGAGGGAATTTCATGTTAAGGCATACTCATGTCATCTAAGATATTATAAAACATTGAAAATAGTGAAGAAGTTTTACAATAGGCCAAATTTGAGGAAAGAATTTGCAAAGTTTGTGGCGAGATGCTTGGATTGTCAATAGATAAAAAGAAAAGTGTAAGCATATAGGTGGATTACTACAACCTATTTTGATTCAAGAGTGGAAATGGGAGGTCATGTCTATGGATTTCATCACAGGTTTTCCGAGGAAATCTAGACAACATGATTCCATCATGGTTGTGGTGGACAGGTTGACAGGTTGACATGATTCCATCCCGATGAAGTCTGCGTATTTAGATAGTGATGTGGCACATGTATTCATCGGGGGTGTAGTGATTTTGCATGGTGTACCGAAGAATATTATATCAGATAGGGATGCTAAGCTCACTTCTAGATTATGGAAAGAGTTGTTTGCATGTTTGGGTACAGAGTTGGCCTTCAACACAACATATCATCCGTAGATAGATTGACAGACAGAGAGGATCAAAAATATTTTAGACATGTTGAAAATATATGGGATGCATCAACAACGGAAGTGGGAAGAGTATCTTCCACTGGTTGAGTTTTCTTACAACAATGGGTATCAAGAGTCATTGAGGATGAGTCTGTTTGAGGCACTCTTTGGGTGGAGTTGTAACACTCCCATCAGTTGGAGTGATCCAGTCAACAGGGTGTTGATAGGACAGGATATTTTAGAAGAAATGGAATAGGAAATGCAGGTTATGAAGAATAATCTAAAGGTAACACATGATAGAAAGAAAAGTTATGAAGGTCAACACAGGGCATTTAAGAAGTTTTAGGTTGAGGAGCAGGTGTACTTGCACATCAAGCCCAATAAGATATCCTTAAGGATTGGATCATGTTCCAAGATGGCACCTCATTATTGTGGGCCATTTTATATCCTTAAGAGGATTGAACCAGTGGCCTATCGACTTTCACTGCCTCCGTCAGTGAAATTCTATCATGTTTTCCATGTTTCATTACTTAAAATACATGCAAAGGATGTTGATAATGTTATTGATTGGTCTATATTGCAGGTGGAACCATAAGGAGAATTCCAGCTGTAACCTCAGTGTATTTTGCATAGAAATATGCTCATGGTCTGGAGCCAAGCAATCGAGTAGGTTAAAGTGCAGTGGAACCACTTTGGGCCTGATGAAGCTGCATGGGAGATGGTTGATCATACACGGGCTATGTATCCTTCCTTTTTTGTCATTTGAGGCAAAGTAGTCTTGGTATATTCTTTGATGTTGAGTTTGGTCGCGTCTATGTATATGAATATGTATGTAAATACGACAACATGTTGTGTTATAAAGCTCTAATAAGCAGTATGGGTGTCATGTTGTTATGTTGTCAAGTTGGTTGATTTTCAGTAGGATATTCATTGTAAACACTGCAATGAGCTAATTTATAAAGCTCCATGGGCAGTATGGTTGCTTTTCAGCGGCCTTGTTGGTTAAATGTGTTATTGAACGCTAAGGACGGTGTTCCCTCAAGGGGGAATGTTTTGTAACATTCCTGGTCAAAAATCCATGTAATAAAAGTCAATGAAGGAAAAAATAAGACCATGGTCATGGGACATGTATTCGAAGCTAAATGTTGGACAAAACATCATAGTGTGGGTGTTCATCTGGCTTATTATGGCTAAGGAAATTGGAAAAGGCAATGACAAAGGCTTTGGAAAGGCAAGAGGAATTAATTGGCATTTTATTTCTAAGAATAATGGAAAACGTGAGAAAAGGAAGGTGAAAGATCACAAGTTTCATGTGAGGAGGAAAATGAAGGAAAATAATGGAAAATTGAATAAATTAGAGGCCTCATTGATAAAAAGGCTTATGAGGATCAATTCATAGCTTTTTGTCAGTTTTAGCTTGGAGCTCTCTCTCTCTATTCTCTCTCTCATACTCTTGCACACTTAGAGTTTTCTTAGAGCACTCTAGCATTAGCTCAAGGAAAGTAAAGGAAGGACAAAGAAGGAAAAGGGAAGAAAATATCAAGCAAGGGAGAGAAGGATCAAGTGGCTACATTACTTGCTGGTATAGATTTGCATGTGTGATTTCATTTATAGATTTGGCATGCATGGTTACATGCATATATGTATTTGGTTCTTTCGTTGTCATTGACATGGGTCTTACCAGGTGTGATGGTGGATTTCAATATTGCCTTACCATTTCCAAATAGCTATGGTGTGTTGGGGTTATCTTGTATTTGGTTGAGCTGGATTGTCGGATGGTATCGAATCTGAGTGGGGTCGTCTCAAGGAAAGTCACAAGGCCTAGGAATCTCTTAGTCGGTAATGACAAGATACACAATAAAGCTTGATTGTGAACCTCCTTGTTAGGCCTAGAAATCCCTTGACCAATTATGGTAGGATACATGGTAAATTATAAAGGATGGAACCTTGTTAGGCCTAGGAATCCCTTGACCAATAATGGTGGGATACAAGGTAAAGCATAGAGGTGTATGCTCTCGTGAGGCCTAGGAATCCCTTGACTAATTGTGCCGGGATACACAGTAAATCCCAGAGAGTGGAGACAGACAAATTCCTCACAGTTTAGGTGGAGAGATTCGAAGGCATCCATGCCTGTTAGAGCCTAGTGATCCCTTAACCAATATACGGCGAGATTGCAGTAAGGCCTGTATGGTATGTTTATTGTTTGGTCCTAGGAATCCCTTGGTGGGAGTGTGGTAAATCCCAAGGAAACCTTGATTGGTTTTATTGTGAGTTCCACATTCATGCTTGGAATATGGGATGAGGGTGATTAGCTAAAAGAAATATTTGGTTCATCCCAATCTATGGTCGAGTGGTATGTGGAAGTCCCAAACCTAGTTTCATTTTGCATATGTTAATAAGAGTTATTTTCCTCTTGTGTATTATGTGTAAATGTGCTTGTTAATATGTGATCTTAATGGATGTTATATCATTACTATTTTGTTGGTTATATGTTAGTCATAACCATGGTTTCTGACAGACTTGACTTATGGCTCTCATTATGTTTTGTTTAGTAAATTAATGAACAATGAATGCATGACCTAATAAATGATATTACAACTATTATGAGAGGGCACCAAACCTTTTTGGAAAATCTCAGATAAGTAAGAAGTTCCTATGCTCATATGTGTTTATATAACATGTAGATTAAATGCACATGATGTGTTTGACAAAATCTCAGTCATGGCTAGTCCTTGTTAGATCGGATCCTTGTTCAAGTTTTGCATTAGATGCCTTGTCATCATGTTATCTATCATTTCTAAAAGTTTCATGAAGTTTTGGGCAGTGGCCTAAGTCCCGACCCTGAAAAAGTGGCTCAAAATCTGGGGTTGCTGGAAAATAACTACCTGAAAAAGGATACTCATATGGATGCCTTGTTGTGCATGTGATTGGAGGCTTTCAGTCGCATGGAGGGCTTGTCATCAGTGTGTATGGGTCTCCAAATCAATGAAACAACAAGTTGTCTTAGGGGTGGACCACCTGGAAGGGTTAATTGGCTCCTGAAGGTCCTGTAGCATCTGAGGAAGGCTAGATTGGTCTCATCTTGTCAGTTCCACTTCCTTAACTATACTTGGGAAGTTGAGTGATGTCATAGTAACTCTTCGTCACATGTTTACCTCGGTGTACCAGTTATCTTGGGTAAATGTGGAAGGAGGGTGTTACAGTTGCAATACGAAGAAAGATGACATGAAGGCATGTGAAATCAGTTGTGAAGAAGTTTGGCTCCATAAGGTGTTTTACTTGATGACATATTGGATTCAATTAATCAAATTTGCACAAATACTGTCAGAGAACCAAGAAGGTCGAGGTGTTTTATGATTAGAGAATATGATGTAGATATGATCCGAGAATCTACAACAAATATCCATGTAAGAATTGGTAGCCGATGAATTGATGAAGTTTCTTTTCATGGAATTTTTAGACAAGCTTAGGCTTGTGGATGTCTCCTCCCTGGTTGAGAGGGAGTCATGGTGGACACCGTGTTCTCCACGTGTCATGTATTATGGCCTGGACTAACAATCGTAAGCCTAGTAAATAACACTAGTAGGGAGAATGGTGGATTGGATAAGCATATGGGACTGATATTATTTGAAGATTTGTACTATGACCATGACTAATCATCATAAGCTAAGTACATTGATTTAAGATAAGAATAGTCTTGAGGACCGACATTTCCTATTGTCAAGTATTGTTGAAAATGGAAACAAAAAATATTGAAAATAGCACCAAAAGGGATTTTACTTTAATTTCCCCTTAATTAAATTAGAAGGAAGTTGTAATTCCACATCACATGATAGATTGTACGAGTTAACTAAGTTGGGAAGACTTAGTTAGCTCAGTCTATTCGATTTGGGGGTAAAAATGGAGGCATGTAGAGTTCACTATGAGTTTTAGGTGGTCTAGTTGCAGTTTATTTTGAGTTGTAAGTGTTTAACTTGATTATTTGTGTTAAAAATAGTTTAACTAGTTATAACTCATGTATGAGCTAGTGAGAGGTCCAGTGAATTAAATATGATTTAATTCACATGCAGTGATCAATGAGATAATTGATAATTCACTATAGATAGTTGTTTAATGTCAATTTTAAGGAAGACCCAATTGATATTGGAGTTAAAGGGAAGTATATTATCAGTTGTATAATTAGAAGTTTGTACAGGTCATGCATGAGGTTAGTAGGATGCCTTGGATGTATTGCATAATCAATTATTGGGGATTTACTAATTAATAGGAGCTCAATTACCTCATGAATGCATAAGCAAGGCTGAGCAACCCATATGCAATAAATTAGTTAAGTGTTGGACCAAAATTGGTTGGATAAGAGTGAGACAGTTAGAGATAGTGCAGAGAGCTCTCAAGCTCGAGCGAAGCATTGTATTGTTTCATATTCTTGACTTAATTCAATATACAGATAGTTGGATTTAAACTGGGGTTTTTCCTAGATACATATATGTGTTGTGCGATTGAAATTCTTTCCCTTTCTTGTTCATGTGATTGTGCGATCGTAATTGGTTTTCGCAAATTTGTAGAATAGATTCAAGTATTTTGTTTTAGCATATTAAAATATCAGTTGAATCTATGTGGATTTTTTGCATGGTATCAGAGTAGGAATCAGTATAGAATAAAATAATATGAGTTTGTTTTGAACAGGTGAATTGAATCTGCATATTTATTCTTCAGGACCAACAACAAATCAGGATGTATTTCTATGGCCGATTCAGACTCGAATATGCCCTTGAGGGTAGTTTGAATTACATATCTTGGAAGAATAGGATGGAGGCAGTGTTGGAGGACAAAAGACTAAAGGAATTCATAGGAAATGATATTCCCAGGCCCGCAACAACAAATGCTCAAAATCTTGATGTGTGGAAGAAGAATGTAGAAAAGGAGAGAAGGATTTTATTAGAAGGAGTTCAATATCATATTGTATCGAACCTCCATGGAAAAAAAACTCCATATGCTATGTGGAAGGCCTTAACATATTTTTTTCAGAACAACAATGACTACATGAAGTTGGCGCTAAAGGACAAGCTCAAAAAAATTAAGATGGAGGAGGGCGAGACAATACCAAAATACTTGACGAAGTTAAGTCAATGTTGAGATGAGCATGGAAGTGTTGGTGTTATCATTCCTGAGGATGATCTGGTGAGCCTAACACTTCTAGGCCTTCCTAAGAGCTAGAAAAACTACCAAGATTCGATAAATGGGAGGGAGAAGCTACTAGAGTGGGAGTGATTGTGGTTCAACTTGGTGCAAGAAGAGATTCGGTGGAACACCAAAGACGGGACCTCTTCCAAAGACAAAGAATAAGATTTTGCATTAGTCAGAATAGGAAATAAATCGAAATGAAATAATTCCCATGGCAAAGAGTGAAATAAGAACGACTTATCCAACATCAAGTGTTTTCAATGTAACAAGTTCGGGCACTATGCCACGAAATGTCCACAGAAAGCAAGCAAGAAAGAGCCTGCAATAGTAGCAGCGGGTGAAGCTCTAACTTCACAGTTAAAACTTGATTTCACTCCCATTCCATGCATGGAAAGCACTGTAATGGGATGCATGTGGTATCTTGACAGTGGTTCCTCGTTCCATATGATGGGGAATAGAGATCTCTTCAATGACTTGGAGGAGAAAGAGCTCAAGCTGAACATAGAGTTTGGAGATGATGGGAGGTATAGCACGATTGATGTATGTACAATTACCTTTCAAAGAGAGTTTGGCTCCCCTCTCAGACACACAGATGTATTTTTTGTTCAAGGATTGAAGAAGAATCTTGTTTCCGTAGTGGTATTGGAAGACCGTGGCTATGATGTGACGTTTAGAAAAGGGAAGGTTTTCCTTAGACACATTGCCATGGGACAAGTGAAGCAAATTGGTATGCAGGTCAAGAACCTATTTGCTCTCGAGGTTGAAGATGCATGCAAATATTTTAGGAGCAAGTAAAAGGTTAGAGACTTGGTGGTTGAGAGAGATCACGAATTACCTCTCAGCAAGAAACTTAAGAAGAAGCCTCAGAAAGTTGTGGAGCAGCCACAATTGGAGAAGCAGAGAGGAGACCGAGTTGATGCATCCACTCGAGTAGAGACCTCCAGTAGGGGGAAATTTCGAGCCAAATGGGCAGAGGGAACACATGAAACCATGGGGAGATGTGAAGCAATAGTCCCAAGAGTGCATAAATTTGGGTAGGGTCGATTGAAATGTTTTATCTCATGGATCATTACCTTGCTATGAGGGCCCACAATACACAATAGCAAGATGTATCATTGGCGGTTGATGCAGTCAGATGTCAAAGTGATATATGCAGAGACTAACAAGAGTCACATACTATGAAGCACAGATAAGAGTTGGCAGCAGTGTAGATGGCACAATGGAGAGTCAGCAACAACACAAGTTTTTTTCTTTTCTTTTCCAGTAGACAATGCAATAGCTAGAAGCAGTCAGGGACTCTGGTGACAAATGCATCATACTGATTCAGTTTGGATGCTTTTAAGTTTCAAAAGTTGCAGTAGCAACAACAATAGAGAGAAGTTTGCATGTAGAACGTTCCGAAGGTACCAGATTGATATAGAGTTGAATTCCTTTCTCATTGAGAGGGAGTGTTGAAAATGGCAACAAGAAATATTGAAAATGGCACCAAAAGGGATTTTAATTTAATTTCCCCTTAATTAAATTATAAGGAAATTGTAATTCTACATCACATGACAGGTTATACGAGTTAACTGAGTTGGGAAGACTTATTTAGCTCAGTCTATTCGAGTTGGGGGTCAAACTAGAGGCATGTAGAGTTCACTCTAAGTTTTAGGGGGTCTAGTTGTAGTTTAGTTTGAGTTATGATTATTTAAACTAATTATGTGAGTTAAAATCATATTAACCAGTTCTAATTGATGGATGAGCTAGTGAGAGGTCCAGTGAATTAAATATGATTTAATTCACGTGCAATGATCAATCAAATAACTGACGATTCACTATAAATAGTTGTTGCATGTCAGTTCTAAGGAAGACAGTTGAGATTGGAGTTAAATGGAATTATACTATCAGTTGTATAATTAGAAAATTGTACAGGTCATGCATGAGGTCAACACAATGCCTTGGATGTATTTCACAATCAATTATTGGGAATTTCATAATTAATAGGGGTTCAATTCCCTCAGGAATGCGTAAGCAAGGTTGAGGAACCCAGAGGCAAGAAATTGGTTAAGTATTGGACCAAACTTGCTTGGATCAGAGTGAGACAGTCAAAGATAATGCATAGAGCTCTCAAGCCTGAGAGAAGCATTGTGTTGTTTCATATTATTGACTTAATTCAATATACAGATAACAGGGTTTTTTGTCGGGGCTTTCTCCAAATACATCTTTGTGTTGTGTGAATGAAATTCTTTCTCTTTCTTGTTCCTGTGATTGTGCAATCGTAATTGGTTTCCACAAATTTGTAGAATAGATTCAAGCATTTTGTTTTAGAATATTACAAGATCAATTTAATATATGTGGATTTTCTACAAGTTTTGTGACAGTGGATTAGGAAATGGTCCTGTGAGGACATACTTGGTGAACACCTGGGTGGGGTATGTGCCTTGAGAGGCAAGGTGTCAAAATTTATGCCTCCCAACATTTTGCTATGATCTAGTGGAGAGATAGAGTGAATTTTCCTAGGCATTGATGTTTTGACGATGCTCGTTATGATGATGTAATCATCATTGATGCTTATCAATATGGATCCTTTCTTATATGAATATTTCAACTTGAGAATATCATGGTGAGTCATTATGAATACCTCCTGTTGAGATTGCAATAAGATGATGAGCTTAGTGAAAAGAGTCACCTTCACTAAGTGGGCCCGCAGGCTATTTTTGGTGCAAAGTCTATTTTTAGACATATGGATCATGTTCTATGAGTTGCAGGATGCTATTTGTGGATGGTTGGTCAAGTTGGAAAAATAGATGGACTTCTATTTTTAGACATATTGGGCGGAATCTATTTTTAGATTGCCAGTCTAAAAATAGATATGTCTAATATTATTAGCTCTTAATAATATTTGGACTATAAACATTATCTTATTCTCTTGGAGCACTTCAGTTAAGTGCACAGATGTGGCACAGGAGCTGACAGAAGGAATTACGCTATTCCCGAGGGTTAAGTGGAGCTATTGCATGGATACTTCAGTTAGAACTCATGTGACAGAGTTTGGTGGAGTTGATTGAGGAAGTTAGTGGAGTTGTATTCAATTTAACTAATCTAAACATAGTTGAGCTATTTGTATTCAATTTAACTAATTGATACAATTAGTGAGAGTGGTGTGAATTAATTATTAATTAATTCACTAATTATAAACTCATTAATCAACTAAAGAATGCATCGGTTAACTTCAGTGCATGGACAGTTTCAGTGGAGACCAGTGCAGAAATAGGTGAAAGAGCAGGTTAACTATCAGTTGTGACTATATTGTTGCTATTTGCAACACACAGATAGGTGGAGAAGCCCATGAGGATTGCGCAGTTCAAGCCAGGTGGTTTATCTATTTAATGAAGCCATCCTATAGCATTGATAACGCAATAGAGGCTGGCTATCAAGTGGCAAAAGATTGGAGCATGTGTTTTGCTAGATCTAGCTTGATAGTGTGTAGCAATTGAGGGTGTGCATGAGAGCTTGTGAGGAGCTTTTGTACTATGATTTTTACATGATCTCCATGACATATAATGTACATATAGTTGGGGTTTTCAGCTTTAAGCTTTCCCATTAAATACTGTGTTCATATGTGTGATTGTTTGTGGTTTTATTGTGTACATGCAATTGATTTTATTTCCACATGTGATGATAAATGGTAGAAGAGATTATGTATTATGCATGAAGCTAAAATAGTGTGTGATCAGGAGAATCTCGTTGAATAATATATCAGTTATTCAAATTTCTACACCTCCTTAGTTAAGAGGAAACGTTGAAAATGTAACTAGTGCCAGTCTTCATAATGTAATAGAATGTAATTTTTATCATTAACATATTTATTATATTTGTCATTGTTATTTTATTTTTGGTCAAAGCATGTTCTTCATGCTTATAGAGTCAAAGAGTAAAAAATAATTTATATTGAGTCAAGTCCCATTTGTACTTTTGGAAAGAAAAGAAAATGAATTTTATTTTTGAGTCAAAGTCCATCAAAATTGTCAAGTTGGTCCTCCTTGTGAACAAGTCGGCTTGGGCCTCCAAGAGCCGCCTATTCGACCTCCTGGATATATATATATATATATATATATATATATATATATAGAAAAACAATTCGACCTATTGGGAAATCATTCAAGCACAAATTTAGGAAGCATTTTATGAACTAGAAAAGGAGAAAAGGATATGAATTGAAGGAGTAATAGACCAAGAAGAATAATATTGTACATGTGGAAGAATTCATTGAGAGAAGGTTGAATTTGTTTGTGACTATTGTAGGCCTGAAATTTCAGGAAGATGATAGATTTGGACAGTTTGACCATTGTTTACTTTGACTAGAATTGACCATATTTGAACGTGTCTTGGAGGATGGTTGTACTTGAAGTTTTGGTGGTAGTTTTGGGTCACAGTCTTGGTATTGGACATATTTTTTTGATATGATTCTATGAGAAAAGTACTTTTGTTGGGTTTTCCCGTAGAGTGGAGCCTAGTTTTTAATGTCTCTTGTCTCTTGATGATATTTATGTTTTGAACATTTGTATATTTTCTTGTAGAAGAATAATTAAGAGGTAATAAGAAGACATTAATTATTCACAACTAATTATAAGGATAGAGAAATCAAACCTAATCCTACTTCACCTGATTTCTCAACGGGGTGATGGCGTAATAACCCTTGTTTAAATTGAAGTATTTCCCTAGGTTTCTTTTCTAGAATAATAAACATTAGAATTTAATCTCAATTCACACGGAAATTTTATGAAGGAAAAACACACCAACAATAAAAATATAAAATCCTCATAGACAAATACTACAAATTCGATTTTATTACTTAAGAGTATTTTTACAAGTAACTTTGAGAAGGAAACCGGTGATATGCCACAAACTATTGTAGGTTAAATTTTGAAAAAAACGTGCACCCTTTGAATCCATGTGATTCAGTGGTCTAGAGAGTTGCTCCCAATCAATGCGAGCCCACTACGTGGACCTCTGCCCCACATTCCACTATGTTGATTACTCGAAAATTTGGTTCGTGGTTCTTGAAGTACTCATCCCCCTTTGCTCAATGGATTATCTCTTGCAAATGATAAGAATTCGCCTGATCTTGCAAGGTCTCATCCACAAATTGATGGATACTCAACTTCTGCCTCTGATTTTAACTACCCATTAACCAATATTACACAACCCTTGGAACTCAACTCCATATTTAACCTTGATGGACTTGGTTCTCATACCCAATCAAAGAAACTCAACCATCGCTCCAAGATGTAATTGCGGCTCAAAATTGGCTTAGGGTTATGGAAGCTCGACCTTATCACCTGACTATGGCCCTTGGGAATAGAATCAAATCAAACTTGGCCCTATGTAAAAATCACCCCAATTAAGGAAACTCGACCCCTTGATCCTTGGCAATAGAACCTTGGAAATTAAAATTGGCCATCCTGATTTATATCTGATCTATAACACCATCGTGTTATCATGCCTAGTAAACTAGCGAATATGCTGGCACAACATTCTTGACCTTGTTGGATATGTATTCAACTTGTTCTAGTGGTATGATTAACATTTCCCTCTAAAGTGCTTATAATCTATTGTTTTACATTACTTGACTTAGTTGAGGAAATTGACCTAGGTAATAGATTGTGAACTCAGTCATGGGATTGAAATATATATGTACCCTCTCAACAGTTCAAGCGTCCCTTCTATGTGTAATTGATCTCAACTCGCATAAGATTGAATGCGATCCTATGTGGACTGATAACAAGGTGTTTCTACTACATGGAAACTATCAATATCGGCCCTCGCAATTACATTTCTCGATTGTGACACACCCTGGTAAATGTTTCCCTCATTGTAAATAATTGTAATTATTTAAAAGGCTGAGAGAAAGGGACACATATTCCAATTTCTTAGGGGAAGGGGACTTCTTGAGGGAATTGTTGTTTTAAATATCAGTCTTAAATGGTTGAGCGGTTTTAAATGGGTTGAACATGCCATAAATTAATTGAAAAGAGGAAGTACATGCCCTTGTGTCCTCTAAATCCAACCATAAGCAACAAAAGGACAAAAAATTAAAAGGAAGCATGGGTTGCGTTGTCTGAGGTGGTTGACTTGCGTGGAGTTGGGAAAAAGACAGATAATTATTCTATTTGGGGGCTTTCACTCTCTCACAGATACACATACGCAACAAAAAGGGAAAAAAAAAAGAGAAAAAAGGGGAGAACGCATTTTGATTCTCTCATGCAAGGAGGTAGTGGGAGAGACCACACAATGAAGAACACGGTAAGAAAATTTTCCTCCAAATGTGGAGGTGAAAACATAGAGAGAGTAGTGACCAATTTCATAGTTTTCAAACCTTGGAGAGAGTGAACCGACTAAAGAAGCCTCGTAAAGGCTTACTAGTTGAGAACATTACAGAGAGCAGTAGCTTTCTTGTAGGGCTGACGAACCCACTAGAATATTTTGGATTGATGTACCTACTTAATTGGGAAGAGACACTCAGGTACTTGTGAGGGTTGATGAACCACTGAGAGTTTCCTTGGGGCTGAATATTTGGTGCTTGAATCACTGATGAACCACCTAGAGATGTGATATATTTACCCTTGATGTGACTCTCTTCTCTTGAAATTGATTTTAATTTCTCTGTACCATGGTATCTTGGAATGGATGATTATCATGTATACAAAGTATAGAAAGGCTAAGTGAAGGCTTGTGTAGCTAGTGGATGAAGGTAATGTGGTCTTGTGGCCTCCTGTATCGGTTGTTTTGTTGGTTAAATTTCCTCTTAAAAGCACCCCACCTCAAGCACTGAAATCTGCCTTAGGGGTGACAACTATAAGTAATTGTGGTTGTAGATTCTCTACGGTTTTGTGGAGATTTAGAGTCCCACTCTCAATTGTCATATCTCTTATAAGATAATTATACTTTTAAGTTTTGTGCTTGTGACTATCATGATTATGTTTATTGTGTTTAATCAATGTTTGAGGAATGTTGTTTCTTATATAACCAAGGAATGTGACTTCGTGTGTAGAAATGCTCCTGAATGTTTTCCTTCATAAATGGGTTATTCCTAAAAATTATCGTAAGTCTGTGGATCAATCTATATGAATTGTGCGTGAAGAGGTAAACAACCTCCATTAACCAAGTCAATTATTGTATGAAAATGATGAGGTCAATGGCCTTGGTTTATGAATTTCAAACTCATGAGGATTAACACACACACACACACACACACATATTTTTCAGGCCGAGTTATGGTAAGCTCAAGAAGGATAACGATGGTTACACACACACACGCACATATGTTTTGCAGGTCGAGTTCTGGTAAGCCCAAGAAGGATAACGATGGTTACACACACACACACACACACATATGTTTTGCAGGTCGAGTTATGGTAAGCTCAAGAAGGATAACGATGGTTACACACACACACACAATGGTTTTTAAGGGAAGAGTCCCTTAAAAACCATTGGGTTGAAGCTTTGTGCATATGGATTGTAGAAATTTGCTGAATAATGATTAATTATCCACCGATACTATCCTGATCACATACAATTCAAATTTATATGCAACACATAATCTCTTCCACTCAGATCATCAAACATGCGGAAATAAAACAAGCGATATCACATCAAATCATCATACACATTAACACAGTATGTATGGGGAAAGCTTATAGCTGAAAACCCCGCAGCTATTGTGTATATTATAATGGAGAAAACATGTAACAAACTCAGTACAATACTCCTCACAAGTACTCAGCACTATCTCATGAAGTTACACACAAACTAGCTTGGTTTTGAACAAGTCACGGGTTCAAAACACATCCACTAATTGCCTGCCTCTATTGCGCAATCATGGCCTGTCTAAATAGAGATCCAAGGTTCGAATCTCCTTGGCTTGATAGCGCAATCATCATGGGCAATTCCTCCAAGTGTGGTGCAAATCTCATGCACAACTGATGTCGCCACTGATAGCTAACTCCACCCTTTCATCTACCTCTTTCACTGGTCTCCACTGAACTGATCATGCACTGTAGTGAACTGATGTGTTCTTGTGTTGAATAATGAGTTACTAATTAATTAATTAAATAATATTTTAATTCACTCCACTCATAACTAATTGATTAGCTAGTTAAACTAATCTCAACTAGTTCAACTAAAATAAACAGAACACAACTCCACTAGCTGTCTCATTAACTCCACCAAACTTCTGCCACTGAAGTCCTAACTGAAGTCAACCATGCATGATGCCATCAAACCTTTGGGAATAGCGTAATTCCTCTGTCAGATGCATGAGCCACTTCTGTAGCTCGAACTGAAGTGCTCCAAGAGAGTAAACTGAAGTTTATAGTCCAAATATTATTAAGGGTAAATAATATTTGACTTCCCTATTTTTAGGATAGGCAGTCTAAAAATAGACATCGACCTATAGGTCAAAAAATAGAGGTCCATATATTTTTACCAACATGAAAAATACTCCAAGAATAACATACTGCAACCCCTGGACCATGCTCCATATGTCTAAAAATAGACATAGTCTAAAATTAGACTTTGCGCCAGAATTTGCCTGCGGGCCCACTTAGTGTTGAAAATGGCAACAAGAAACAGTGAAGGATGCCTCCTGAAACATCTTTCCTGATCCTAGTTGGAAAGTGATCACCTAAACTAGGTGGGGGACCACACAGGTGATTTTTGTCGAAAAGTCTATTTTTAGACTATGTCTATTTTTAGACATACGGAGCATGATTCGGGGATTCCAGTTGGAGATTCTTGAAGTATGCAACATGTTGGTAAAAATAGATGAGACCCTTATTTTTAGGACCCAGGCTATTTTTAGACTGTATCTCCTAAAAATATGGAAGTCAAATATTATTTACCCTTAATAATATTTAGACTATAAACAACAGTTTACTCTCTTGGAGCACTTCAGTTTGACCCCCAGAGGTGGGACATGCAGCTGACATAAGGAAATTCGAATTTCCTATGAGTTAAGTGAGCTATTGCATGTTAGACTTCAGTTAGACTCATGTGGCAGAGTTTTGGTGGAGTTGATTGAGGAGTTAATGGAGGTGGTGTTCTGGTTAACTAGTTGAACTAGTTGTATTTAGTTTAACTGGCTAATACACTAGAGATGAGTTGTGTGAATTAAATATTATTTAATTCACTAATTATTAACTCATTATTCAACTAAAGAACACATCATTTTAACTTAGTGCATGGACAGTTCAGTGGAGACCAGTGAAAGAGGTAGATGAAAGGGTGAGTATAGCTATCAGTTGGAGGATCAGTTTTGCATGGGATTTGCATAACACTTGGAGGAAATTACCAATGACAATTGCGCAGTTGAAGCCAGTGAGATTCGAACCTAGATCTCTATTTAGACCAGCCTTGATTGCGCAATAGAGGCAGAGAAGTAGTGGGTGTGTTTTGAACTTGTGACTTGTTCAAAACCAAGCTAGTTTTTGTGTAGCTTTGGGAGATAGTACTGAGTACTTGTGAGGAGTTTGTACTATGTATTTGCTGCATGTTCTCTCCATTTATATTATACTATAGCTGGGGGTTTTCAGCTATAAGCTTTCCCCATACATACCGTGTTAATGTGTGTGATGATTTGATGTGCTATCGCTTCTATTCTTTCCGCATGTGACAATTAATTGTAGAAGAGATTATGTGTTATGCATGCAATTCGAAATTGATGTGTGATCAGGTTAATCTCCATTGAATAAGTGATTTATTCAAATTAATTTCTAATTTAGTGAAGGCGACTTCATTTCACTAAGTCCATCATCTTGCCGTATTTTCAACCTTCAAACAATATATGATCAATATATGATTATCTCAACTTTATCTCTGCCTGTATCTTTAACTGTCTTTGTGAGCTGCTTATTTTAAAGATGTCGGCATCCATCCTCCAGAAGAAAGAAATGATCATGATTTCCAACACACCCCAGGATGCAACCATAGCCATGTTTAACTATTCATCAACACTGGATTAGCTAAGAGTTTAATGCAACTCTGGTTATCACAATAAATCACAGTAGGCTCCAAGTGCGACCCGAACAATCCGACGAGGATCTTCCTCATCCAAAAAGCCTCGCATGCAGCCAAGCTTGCCGCCATGTACTCGGCCTCTGCTGAACTGAGTGCCATGGATCTCTCGTTCTTTTTGTACTAGGAAATGCCGTCAATCTACTGCCGAAAACGTCCGTATGCTCTTCTGGTCCGTTGGACTCCCTGCCCAATCTGCATCAGTGAAGCCAGAAAGCTTCGCTCCATCCTCCTGTCTGTACCATAGACCATATCTCGATGTGCCTATGATATAGTGCAATACATGCTTGCCTGCCTTCCAAAAGAGCTTGGTAGGATTAACCATAGCTTGTGAAAGCTAGTTAACTGCATAGCATATATCGGGTCGTGTATTGACCAGATACATAAGCAACCCCACCAACTGTCGATAGACAGTGGCATCTACTACCTCCGCTGAAGTAGCATCCTCCTTCCTCCAACCACCAGGAAGAGGAGTGTCAACAGGCTTGCAACCTTGCATGTTGAACCTCTCCAGAATCTCCTGGGCATACTTTCCCTGAGAAACAAACAGATTTCCGCCGCGCCACAAATCTCCAACCCTAGGAAATAATGAAGGATGCCCGTGTCCTTCATCAAAAACTCGTGCAAGATCCTCCTTGCATGAAAGTATCAACTCATCATCGCTACCAAAATTAGATCATCTACATACAAAGTACGATGATCAACAGCCTTCCCTCCACCACACCGGGTACAAAAAGCGAACATCTGCGCCTCACTTCGAGCAGAATCCAACCCGATGAAATAGTTGTATATCTGAGTGTACCAAGCATGTGGTGTTTGCTTCATCCCATACAGTGCTCTTTTGAGTCAAGACACATGTGACTAACTATTGAAGATCTAGAAAGCTTCATGTTTCTATATGTACACCTCTTCCTCAATGATCCCATTGAGAAACAGAGTTTTCACATCCATCCGATGAATGTGCCTACCCATTTGCACTGAGAGTGCAAGGATCGGCTCACATGGAAGAGTACCTTGCGACAAAAAGTAAAGGTCTCCCTAATAATCGATCCCCCTCAATCCGTGAAAAGCCACGGTCTGTGAAAAGCCACGGGCAAAAAATATCGCCTTGTACTTCTCCACACTCCCGTCAGCTGCCTACTTCACTTTGTAGATCCATCGCGAACCCACCACCGATTTCCCCACCGGTCTTGGGACAATCTCCCATGCACTGTTCCTGACGATCGAATCATATTCTTCGATCATGGCATCAACCCATGCGGGTTCCTCCACAGCTTCCTCAAAGAGGATGGCTCCGTCACAACACATTGACTCACAAGAGCCATGTATCCAGTGTACCGATCCTAAGGATCGCCTCGTTCTGTGCCGCCGTAGGTGTATCACAACCTTCTCTCGCATCTCAATTTTTCGCCGCCGCCTTCTCGCAAAGGCGCATGCGCCTTTGATGGGCCGGCGCCGCATGGGTGGTTTTTTCCACCTCATGAACTTCCTTCGTGGTCGATCCACATCCCAGCTCCTTCTCCTGTGAACCACCAGCCTCCTCCCTCTCGCATGCGGTAGCTCTCTCGGCTTAACACTGCATGGCTTTCTCCTCCCGAAATTTTATATCCCGTCGCACAACAGTCTTGCGACTGTCTGGCACATACACCCGATAGTTGTGAGGTGTATCAGTGTACCCCACAAATATTCCAACTTCAGCAGTTGGATCCAGCTTCCTTCTCGCATCCTTCATCACATGCATGTAGACAGGAGAACCAAAAATCCGCAAATGGGAAATATCAGGCCTCTTGCCAGAATAAGCCTCCTCCGGTGTACTCATGCCAAGAACCTTGTGAGGACAACTGTTCTGCACATACACTGCTGTATTGCATGCCTCAGCCCACAAGTGAAGGGGTAGGCCCTGATCATGCAACATCGCCCGTGCAGCACCCACGATCGTTCTGTTCTTCCGCTCAGCCACCCCGTTCTGCTGTGGGTTATGGGGTGCGATGAGCCTCTCCGAATCCCTTCTGCGCTGCAGAACTCCTTGAATTCAGCCGAGATGAATTCACCACCGTTATCACTCCTTAGAGCAATCACCTTCTTCCCCGACTCCTTCTCGACCAGTGCTTTAAACTCACAGAACTTCGCGAATGTATCGCTCTTCTTCTGCATGAAGAAGATCCAGCACTTTCGAGAGAAATCCTCAACAAAGATCACATAATACCTGTGCTTTGCTGTCGAAGCAACTGAGAAAGGACCACACACGTCTGTGTGAACTCTCTCAAGGATCGTCGTGGCGCGACTATCCTTTTCGTGAAAGGTGGCTTTCACATACTTCCCTAAAGTACACCCCTTGCACTGATCTGACTGCGCAAGAGTGCCCTTAGGAAGTCCAGTAGAAATCTGCTGCAGGATCTTCAAAGCTCCATGGTGAAGGTGGCCCAATCTCCTGTGCCACAGTTCGCCCTCATCATCCCGACTCACCACTTCTCCCACTTTGCATGCCATAGCTGCGCAGCCATCTACCTGCAACTGATAAAGGTTCTTGGTCCGAACCCCTATCTTCCGGGTCTCTCCAGTAGTCTTACTGCACAGGAAGGCTTTTCCTTCGCTGAAGACCACATCATACCCCTTATCCTCCAACATCGCCATAGAGATCAAGTTCTTCTTCAATCCAGGTACATGCATGACATCCTTTAGTACAAAGGGTTTACCAGACTCCCTCTGAAAGGATATGGTACCGATACCAGTCGCACTGTATCTACCATCATCACCCATCTCGATGTGCACACCCAAATCTTTGTCCTCTAGATCTGAGAACAAATCCCGATCTCCCGTCATATGAAATGATGCACCGTTGTCCAAGAACCACACCGATCCCATCACACTTGAAACCAAGCATGCGATCAGTGAAAAGTCAAGCTCGAACTGTGAAGCCAAAGCTTCTCCATCTGCAGATCTTCCCGCTTGCTTTTTTTTCTTCTTCTTTGGACAATTGGTAGCATAATGTCCGTGATCATGGCAGTGAAAACACTTCACTTTCGCCATATCCTGCTTCTTTCCCTTTGCACTGGAATGAGAAGTTTTCTTACCCTTCCCCTTCTTTGCTTTGGCAACCAAAGCGCAATTTTCTTCATCATCTCCCTTTGATGAAGATCCATCCCGAGTAGTCCTCCTTATCTCCTCCTGCATGAGATCCGCCCAAAGGCGCTCCCATCCCGGCAGCTTCTCCCGACCATTGACACTATCTTGATATGAGTGCCAAGCCTTCGAAAGAACAAGGAGAGCCAGGTCGACCATGTCCTCGTCTTCGACAGTCACCCCCACACTTCCCAGCTCATATCTGCATTGAGTGAACTTCGTGAGGTATTTGGCGATACTGTCGCCTTTCTCCATCTTGATGTTCCCGAGCTTATCTTTGAGCGCCAGCTTCCTTTGGTCACTCTTACTCTGGAATAGATCCGTCAAAGCTTTCCACATTAAATATGGAGTAGCCTTTCCATGCAGGCTGGATACAATATGATCCTTGACGCCCTCCAACAGGATCCTTCGACACTTCGCCATCTTCTTTTGCCATGCATCGACTTCAGCAGGATCAGTGGCATTTTCGACATCCGTATCTACGAACTCCTTCAGACCATTATCTTCTAATACCGCCTCCATGCGATCCTTCCATGCAACATAATTCGAACTGCCTTCAAGAGCATATTCGAGTCGCAAACCGTTGAAAGACATTTTCAACACTGGCACCAAGAAAACAAAACTACTGCAAAATTTCGAATTCCACCCGAAAGCTCTGAAATTCCAGCTAGATTCTAGAGAACAAATTATTTCTAGCACAGAGATTGACTGCAAGGGGCATTTACTAGACCTTTCACTGTCCGAAGAAAGATGAATCCGGAGGCTACCTGGCCCGCATGCAGACTCTGTCTACCGAAATAAGTTTGTAATCACTGTGATGATCAATCTCTGCTTCAATAGCTCTGATACCATGTAGAAATTTGATGAATAATGATTAATTATCCACCGAGACTATCCTGATCACATACAATTCTAATTTATATGCAACACATAATCTCTTCCACTCAGATCATCAAACATGCGGAAATAAAACAAGCGATAGCACATCAAATCATCATACACATTAACACAGTATGTATGGGGAAAGATTATAGCTGAAAACCCCGCAGCTATTTTTTATATTATAATGGAGAAAACATGTAACAAACTCAGTACAATATTCCTCACAAGTACTCAGTACTATCTCATGAAGTTACACACAAACTAGCTCAGTTTTGAACAGGTTACTGGTTCAAAACTCACCGCCAATTGCCTTGCCTCTATTGCGCAATCATGGCCTGTCTATATAGAGATCCAAGGTTCGAATCTCCTTGGCTTGACAACGCAATCATCATGGGCAATTCCTCCAAGTGTGGTGCAAAACTCATGCACAACTGATGTCGCCACTGATAGCTAACTCCACCCTTTCATCTACCTCTTTCACTGGTCTCCACTGAACTGATCATGCACTGTAGTGAACTGATGTGTTCTTGAGTTGAATAATGAGTTACTAATTAATGAATTAAATAATATTTAATTCACTCCACTCTTAACTAATTGATTAGCTAGTTAAACTAATCTCAACCAGTTCAACTAAAATAAACAGAACACAACTCCACTAGCTGTCTCATTAACTCCACCAAACTTCTGCCACTGAAGTCCTAACTGAAGTCAACCATGCATGATGCCATCAAACCCTAGGAATAGCGTAATTCCTCCGTCAGATGCATGAGCCACTTCCAAGGCTCGAACTGAAGTGCTCCAAGAGAGTAAACTGAAGTTTATAGTCTAAATATTATTAAGGGTAAATAATATTTGACTTCCCTATTTTTAGGATAGGCAATCTAAAAATAGACATCGACCTATCGACCTATAGGTCAAAAAATAGAGTCCCATCTATTTTTACCAACATGACCAATACTCCAAGAATAACATACTGCAACCCCTGGACCATGCTCCATATGTCTAAAAATAGACTTTGCGCCAGAATTTGCCTGCGGGCCCACTTAGTGAAGGCGACTTCATTTCACTAAGCTTCATCATCTTGTTGCATTTTCAACATGGATTGAGTGGGAGTCGAGCCTTAGTACTCTTAAGGCCTAGACGTAATGCCATAATGGCTTATGTACAATAGAACCACCATGTATGAGTCAATGGTTGGGTTTTAGCTCTAAATAATTTATATTTTATATATGCCATGGGCTGGAGATTAGGGCCTGAAGGAGCCAAGAGGCTTGGAATTCATAAATCAAGTAACCAGGTGCGATGAACTTAGGCAGAATGAGAGACATATGGGTCGTTGATGAGTGAGTGTCATGGTTGTTGGATGACACAAAGCCTTGTCCCTGAAATTCTCAAGGGGAGCACCAAGGGAAAAACTCCTGCGATGAAACCGCTAAAATGATGTGGCAGTGGGGCCATGTTGGTTTCAAAATTATTCTGATGGCTAAGAGAAATCCCAAACAAATTCACTAAGGGTTTAAAACTCTCCCGCTTCAGGCTAAAAGGTTTGGTCTCCCATTGCATCAAGATATTCCCTATATCAAATTATAAAATGTATTATAACAAGAAAATATATATGACCAAATAATATATATCGTAAAAATGAGTGTAAAATGTGAAGCTATAGGTGGGAGAGACTTACATAGAGCATGTAGTCAATGATATTAAATTGAAACCTTAATTATGTAATTAGAAAATAATATTCCATAAAACTTAAAATGAAAGAAATGGCACAATAAAAGATAAAAATAAAGATAGGTAAAGGTTAGCTATGCTCATATCACTTTTTACTTATAACTTATCATAGTGCAAAGCATAATACAATATAATATCATGTATTATCACTCCTCATTCACCCTGGAAAATACAAGTGTTAAGAATAAGATTATCCACTAATAATATGTATATTAGATGATAAACCAATCATATATTGGCTGCAACATGACAACCTTAACCAGGTCAATGCTTATCGTGTTAACAGATATCAAGATGTAAAGATATTAAATATTTGAAAAAATAATAAGAGAAAAACAAGGAAAGGATATAACCGATGTAATTGGTATTTGCACAAACTATTGTAATGGAAACGACATTGTTGTTATCATTGGGAAATCTTACAAGCAAAAGACATTAGGAAATGTCAAGAAGAAGGTATAAATAAGGATTTACAGGGAAGGAAAACATTACAGGATCTGGAAATTTTAACTTTTCCTAAGGTCAAGCAGGCAAATTTATCAAATAGCGCACACAAAGCACTGACCCCAAGCGATCCGCGCGGCCTTTTCTTCGATAACAACGAAGATCATTGCGAGTATCCCTAAAATAGCCACGCGGTCCTAGGTATGCAGAAAGTCATCATCTGTGACCACTTGGCACACTTGAAGAAGAATATTCCCACTCAAGCTAGCCAAGTATAGCCGCCTTGGAGCTATCTTGAGGCCTTAGCGCAATACACAAATTAATGAATCTCCCACTCTTGTGTCAACATCCACCTTGTACCAAGAGAGGGAGGGAAAATTTGGAATTTGCCTATAAAAGACTACCATGGAAAGAGGAACATGAGAACACATTGTTATGCTGGCCAAATTGCTTGAGAGGAAACCAACATTGTGTTGTCCAAGCAGTAAGGAGTGGAAGGATTCAACTGTTGGCCACCTAACACCTCAATCCAAGAGAAGAAGTTCACCAAATTTCTGTTATTCTACCATCTGTCAAGGAGAGAGAGAGGCTTGTAAGAAGCTTAAAGGGAAGAGACCTCCTTGCCTTGAATATTACAACTCTATAGCTTTAAGGATTCATTGCAAGTGATTTAGCATCCTATTCTCTTATACCATCAGCAACTAATAAAAGGGAGAGAGTTCTCCATTTGAATTATTAGTGTGTTTGACTCGATTGAGCTTGTTATTGTACATGAGTATTTTGTTTCTTGTTTCTTCTTGATTGTAGCATGCTATGTTCTTTAGTTAGTTTACTCCATGTTATTTTGTTCCACTAGCAATCTAACAAACCAATTGACTTGTTACTTGTTTGTAGGAAAGCAACCTCCCCTATTAAGCACAATGTATTTCGTCCGCCCATGCGTCAAATACACTACAACAGGAATGGAAATTCCACTTCTTTCTTTCTTTTAAGCTATTGATTGTTGACTGAAGGTCCTTTCTCATGCCCAGACTTGCTGCAAGATCACTCCTACTTCCCCTCATCACTTTTCAGTCACCCTCAGTGAGAAATTTGGCTTAGAGAAGGAAAAGTTTTCAGACACTGTAAATCTGCGCGCGTTCAACCCAGACAGACGCGCGAACCTCACGCCTATGCGAAAATAAGCTGCACAGTAGATAATGAGCACATTTTTCACTGCTTTTTCTCATTTTTAGCAGTTGTAAGGTGTTGGAAACCCACAAGAAATTTACCACCACTGTGTTCTAGTGTTTCATGACTGGTTAGGACATTTTTTTGTTGGAGTTTAGCTTAGCAAATAGTTTGTTTTAATTTTAGTTTTTTATCATCGCAAATCACACATAGTTTAAGTAGGAGTGAATAAGTGGCCTTCCATCCACAAATTCTATATGAACAAAATATTTGCTGGTAAAAGATACCAAACACATAGGATAATTAGCGGAAAATTAAGTGGCCCATGCATCCACACATCTTTAGCTAGTTTTTGTTTTTTCAATTTTTTTGCATTAGTTGAGTTCATTTTTTGCATTAGGATTCGGGATCAGGACCAAAATATTGAAAAGAAGGTAAGTAATCTCTACCACCCTTGCACCTCTCGGTGAGCCTGGGTACGCATATGAAGCTTTCTTAAGATAATTTTCCATCTCCCTATAGTGCAAAACTTAGTCTAACTAGGCAAAGTGTAAGCAGCCCATAATCCGCACATTGTTTATTTTTTGCAATGAACAATCACACATAGGGTAATTAGAGAAGGATTGTAAAGGATCACTGCATATCCATATCTTATAACAATTGTGATTGTACACTCCAAAGCACACACGAAACATTGGACCAAAAGGCACCCAGTGTGTTGGGAACTTTGTCCCCTTCTTACGGTCGCTTCACCAAGGCACACCTTAAGAAAATTAAGACTCTCTAAAATTAACCACTAATTGAACTCACTAAATTCTCCCCACAAGGGCCACAGAATAAATTATAGTTCAGGTTAGGACCATTGGGGGTAGGCATCTAATAAGCTGCCATGGTCATTCTACATTTTGAAACGTAGATGTTGAATTTTTAAGGAGCTTAAAATCCGTCTATCCGCCTGTTGTACTGTACAACAACCCTCCCTTTTTCTTAAAATTTTAGAAATAAAAGACTTGGAAATAAAGATTCATGGTTTTTGAAAAAACTCATCTTTTGTTTGCTAAACAAATTCAACATTCAAAACTTATGATCCGATCCAATATACAAGGCCTTATCATAAAAAAACAAATCAAGTTTAAAAGTCTAATCGCAATCGGAGAATCAGAGATAACCCTTAAAAGAAGTTTCATCTACTCATTTCAAATCCTTCGATGCGATTAGTTCAATCGGAAATCTTTAATCGCTAAAGAGTTTAAATTGTTTATTTATATAATTTCCGATGCGATGCGGCCAGTCGCAATCGATTAATCGGGATATTCTTTAACAAATTGTTTACGATCAATTGAAATTTCCCGATCCGACGCGCGTTATTACAATAAACGTTTTTTAAAAGAAAATCAAACTTTTGTTCGTTTTAAATCTTATATGATAGACCCCACCATTAGAGATCGGAAAAGTTTTCAATCGGAATCGACCAATCGAGAAAAACGAATGGTGATCTTTATGTGCCATTCGAAAACTTTCGATGCGATTGATGTCATTTATTGCATGCAAAAATTTCAGCATGGATGAATATTTTAATATTTCGCAAGCGCCAAATCTCAATTTGTACGAGGGCATTCAATAACGAATCAAATGAATATTGTTAATGATTTGGTTTTTAATACATGAGTGTGACCCAAAGGGAGCATTTACGCGGTATACGAAACAAATAAATAAAAATCATAAGTTCATAAATCATCCTGTTTGAGTTACTTGTTTGTCACGACTGAGAGTTTATTGTCTTGCAGAGCCGAAGAACACTAAGCCCGTTCATTCACAGACAAAGGGAAGCAATAGCAAACGAAGAAATGTCGAAGAGAGCGAGAAGAAGCAAGACTACTGTTCCAGTTAAGTTTGTTGAGACGCCTACGGTTTCAAAAGAAAAGCCCACAAAATTAAGATTAGTCACAGATACATCATGCCAGGGGCTTGGGAATATGATGTGGGAAGGAGTCTACAACCTATTAGAAAGAGAAAACCCCAAGGTCACAGTAGAAAAGGCATTGGTTCCAGACGAAGATAGCTCAGATTCTGACTCCGAAATCACTGAAAAATCACTTGCAAATTCATTTTTGCATCGAATTGCAGCCAGAGCAAGCATCATGCCTTATTATGATGCAGTTCGGTGGGTTATTGACAGTGTGAAGATTCAAGACAGAACGTTTGTCTCAGCATCTGGAGTTTCTTTTGGCTCGTTCAAAGCAGAAGATTTAAAGGCAATGTATCACCTTCCAGACCCGCAGAAGGTGTATAACAAGGAGTTTATCAAATACTTTGCTGATAATAACAAAGTCCAATCTGACCCTATCAGAGATTGGAAGAAAAATCCAGAGAAGCACCGAAATGAAGCGTCCGGTATGTATTCTGTAGATTCCCTTTTACCTCCGTATTGCTATGTCGCTGCCATGATGTGTAGATTATTTGGCAATGATAATTCAACTAGGTTTTCTATACAAATGGTCCCATTAATCCTAGCTGCTGTCAATTCCGACATCATGGATTGGGCTGTTATTCTTTCTGATAGAATGGCCAATAGGATACTTGAGTACAGACAAGAAAAAACCACTGGAAATTCCACTCCCTTTTTCTTTTGTGCCTATATTCTTGATGCTCTTTGTTTCAATTCCGAGTTTCCCTTATTTGGATGGAAATGGACTCCCAAAAACCCTACCCCAATTCATATTTATCATAAACTACTTTGGAAGGTTCATTTCCAAGATAATGTATATAGAATCTGCCATGGTTTCCTTATCCCTGTTTTCAAAACCATTTTTAATCACTTTCCTCCTAGATTCTCTGAAAAAGCTAAGGCCGACTTGTCTGCAATAGGAGATTGGTTTGGGGAGGAGAAATTTACATACATCAGGGTTTTTGGTAGTATTGTGGAACCACATGTTCTTCCTCTTTTTGTTCCAGACAAACTTCTTGCTCAAGAAGTTTCTTATCAATTAACAGTTGAAGGAATATCTAGGTCTTTGAATAACAGTAAGAAGAGAATGTGGCCTCAATTCCCACTCAATTGTGGTCAGTTTACCTTAAATGATTTCAAGAATGCTGAAAAAGAAGTCTCCAAGATAAAAGGTTGTAAATTTGCAACCATTCTTGGAAGACAATATGATCCAAGACAAATAGCATTTAATGTTACTGCTTCAGTTTCAATTGCTCGATTTGAGCATGAGCCAGATCCGTTTGATGATTTGTTTGTTTCTTTGGATAATTTCCCTGAAATTTATGACTTAGCCAAGTCTAAATTTCAAAAGGAGGAAATGGATAAATTTTTGTTATTCAGAAGCCAGAGATTGTTAAGAGTTCCTCTGGACCAATTAAGAATTCCAACACAAGGTTCAGAGGCAGAAGGTACATCCAGCAAAACGCTAGTAGAAACATCTACTGGCAAAGTCATTATACAATCGGCTGTCAACCAGCCGACTATACATACTCAAAAGGTGGTCGCTATTAACAAGCCTGATGCCCAAAAGGGAAATAATGATGATAAATCCGATCAAAATACTGGTCAGCAGTCAACTGCTCAGACAACAGAAAAATGCACAAGTACTGATGATGATGTGCATAATAAAAAAGGTGGATCGGATGGCAAAAGCACTGAGCAGAATATAGATACAGAAAAAGGAAAAGAAACAACTAAGGAAATTATGGTTTCTACTGATCTTAATGTTTCTCCTTAGTTATTAAAACAATATGATCAATTTTCTCAATAGCTGGGATTGCAAGATAAAGATAAAGATCAAACAGAGAAGGATGTTGAAATTATTCCTGAACATCCGACAGGGCATATTGTATTAAAAGTCGAGGAGATCCCTCCTTTGGATATATTTTACAGCCCCAAACATAAGGCTGTTGTTAGAAGACAAAGAAAAAGAAGAAAGACAGAACAGGACATATTTTCTACTCCATCAGAGGAATTTATGAATATTGTTTATAAAAAAAATGAGGTGAATCCATTCGAAGACCTCACAAAATTGTCCCAGTATACAGGAGCTTATAGTGCTGCAACAGTGGATAAAGTTGTAGAAGTTTCTCAGCTGATAACTCAGAAAGATCTCCACATAGCTTCACTTGAAGAGCAAGCTAAGGAAAGTCAGCAACGGATTACCCAATTGCAACAACAACTACAAAATCAGACACTCAGGTCCAAAGAATTGGAAAAACAGCTTGCTGAAGAAAAGAAGAAGGTTGATGAACAACTCTTAGGCAAACAACAACAACTAAATGAAGAGATTTCTAAGTTACAAAGTCTGTTACAAAATGAGAAAAATGCAAAAATGATTCAAGAAAAGGAATTTCAAGCAACTTTGGATAAGTTTAAAGATTTCCCAAAGTTAAGTGAATTCAAATCAGAAGCCCTTGAGGCTAATAAATTATTGTCTCAGCAATTAAATGAATTTTGTGCAAAGCTGTCACAGGCAGAACCTTTTTGTGATATTACTTCATCTTTAATCCAAAATGTTATTTCTCTCAGACAAGAAATCGATGATGCTGATGAAAAGATTTCTGAATTTCTCAATTGGCAAGACACAGAAAAGGGAAAACAAGCCAATCTTCCTAGGATAGAGGAAAAACACAAAGAAATCTTATTTACAGAATGGGAACATGAAATAATGAAAGCTGAGAGAGCAATATCAAGGGCCAGGAGTATGATGAATAATATCACGCAATTCATAAATGACAGCTTATACTCAATCAATCTCATTTCAGACTGTGTTCCTGGCAGTTTGCCAAAAGTAAAAGAAACTGAAAACAAATGGAGAAGAAAAGTCAACAAATCAACAAACTCCAAACCATATCCTGGGACAGTATGTGGACTCATTTAATCAAACCAAACAATCAAAAAATGGCTATCAAATTCCTTTCAAATGCCGTTGATTGTTTAATTCCAGAATTTTCCGATGCCACCTATGCTGGACAGTTGCATTCCGAGATGAGTCATCCACCGAGACTCCAAGATATGTTGAAGATTTGCAACTTGGCTTCATCAAGCGAGAGAGAGAAACAATGAATCAGTTTCATTCAAGATAGCCTTTCAGTTTTTAATTTTATAGATTGTAGCAGTAGTAGTAGGATTTTGTTATGTAATTTCTTATTTAAATCCCTCTCATGCATTTAGAGAGGGATCTGAAATTGTAATATTTTTTGGACTTGGGGCTAACATTTCTGTACTCCATTCCTTATTATATTTTATGAAGGATCACATCTGGTGATTTTTGTGCTGAAATTATCTTTGAAGTGTTGCATTTCTGTACCTTTGGATTTGATTTTACATCGGAGTTACTAGATAAGAGTATCACATTTCATTTGACAGTCTTCAAGATGAATGAGGTATTTCTATCTGTTCACGGTTGATTTTCTTTGTTATATGGTATTCATTTGAAGAATTTGCTATCATTTATATATTTGGTTTTCATAACGTTTCTTTTTTTATATATCATTTCTGAGTATAATTGGAATGTTATCTTTTATAAGCGTATATAAATGGTATACATGATGAATGCAAATATGTTATTATAACTCTGTTTAATTTCTTAAACAGAGTTACCTTTATTTGTTTCTGCATATTTCAATTTGATTAATAATACATTTTCATGGTTATTATTAGATTGAAACAATCTTAAGTTGTATTCACATATAATTACCCGGGTTAGTATTAGAATTTCTTTATCAGTATTTAGCTTAGATTATATAGTTTTATTTCTGTTAATTTAGTCTCATTTTCATTCATCCAATCCAATCCACTTAGTTATAAGGAAACTGGTCCTTTAAATCCAGTCGGAGCCACCATCCCAAACGGAAAAGGAGCTGTCTTAAGGTCCCGACCGGGTGGTTTTCCCCAATGTTTGAAGCAGAGATTTCCTAGGCTTCAACATTTTTGGCGCTAGAAGGAGGGCCAACTATGAATGGCGAGTAAATCAAAACCTACAGACCATTCTCAGAGTAAATCACCCTCCACCTCACCTCAGACCTCTCGTTTGCATTCTGAATCACCAGTGTTCAAACAAGAAGAAGAGGGATCAACTATCACTGCTCAATCACACCATACTTCAAAACATTTAAGTCCGGAGTCCCCTGAAGTTCAGTCTATCATCCAGAAACTTCAAGGCTTCTCCATATCACCTCAGAGATCTGAAGTATCTCAAGGCAGTCAGACTTCGCAATTCCACCTACCTCATCATCTCACCAAACTTCAAAGCGAAAAACTTGGCATTGAACCAGCTGAGTTACCTTTACCCCGAAGGAAAAGGGCAAAAAAGAACACTGAAGGTTCTGATACTGAGACCTTTTCTCCATCATCTTCCATCTCATCATCTCCAGTGCGAAGTCAAACACCCACTTCCCCATTACATATTATTGTTCACCAGGGATCATCACCTTCAACATCACAACCTCTTCAGTCTTTATTACTACCTCCTCCCCATTCACCTCAAACATCATCTATTCCAACAACTTCTATTCAAACACCGCCAGTTACTACTACTCCTCCAATAGTCGTTCCGATAATGGCTAGACCATGGGCTACTCCAGGAGCAGTCAACATGGCTGCACCTTTACATGATTTACCAGATAATCCTGGAAAATGGCTTCCAAAATTTAGCCCAGATCTTAACATTCCAGCGGAAGAACATATTAATAACTTTATGTTGGCTATTAATTTGAATGGAGTCACACATGAGGATGTTGTAGTTAGACTATTTCCTTATACTCTTCAAGGAACAGCAGGATCATGGTATTTTTCATTACCATCAGGATCTATAACAAGTTGGGATATTTTTGCAGATTATTTCTTAACCAAATTTGGAGATGACCGATCAATAGCTACTTTACTCAATGATCTCTCAAATTTGAAAATAGAACCCAAGGAACCAATTAAGGAGTTTAATTCCCGATTCAATAAGCTATTGAATAAAATTCCCACCGATTCCAAGCCAAGTGAACAAGTCAGAATAGAATGGTACATAACTTCCTTACCCTCAAATATAGCTATTTTCGTAGACAGAGCTGCAAAGCCTACATTAGCTGAAAGTATGAAAGAAGCTATTGCAGTGGAAAAACGAATTACTTCTCTGGAAAAGAAAAACGCTCTTGAGGAAAGAAAATCGAAGAAAGTCAGCTTCATAGATGATTCAAAGAAAAAGGGCAAAGATCCATATGACATGGAAGGTTTACAGAAAGTTCTTAAAACCATGTCGAATGAAATGGTTGAAATTAAAAAAACAAGTAGCTGAGACTTCTACCAAAAAACCATTCCGAAATTTTAGAAGAAACCAAGTGGAATCTAAACCTCCTAATGCAATCTCTAATGCAGAATCAGAGGAAGAAGAAGAAGAAGAAGATACATCTTTAATATCAGATGAGGAAGAAGAGAATGAAGAAATCGCTGAATTACATGGAATGTGGGATTTTATTCTCCCTAATTTTGACAGTGAAGTAGAACAAGAAGCTATGCCTGTAAGTACTAGGAGTAAATCTACAGCAGAGCCTATACAAACAGCTCCTAAAAGGAAAAACACAACTCCAAGTATCAAAGACAAATCCCCTACAAAGAAAGCTTCTCCACTACCTACTCAGAATCAACCATCTTCTTTCAATCCTCCCACATCAACAACAAAAACTTTAGTAGTGTCAGATCCTATGGAACACAACATTGTTGAGGACATGAAAAAGATCAAAGCCAACATTTCCTTACATGAACTCAGCAAATTGAAACACCAGCAGAAGTTGTTATTGAAAGAATTAAATGCTACACCAATTACTCCTTTACCAAGTGGTATAGTTGCAAAAGCTGCAAGAGGAATTGGTAAGCCACCAGATAAGGTAGATGCTACTGATACTGTACTCATTGGGGAAAGGTCAAATTCTCAAACTCCTCCTTTTCTTTTGACTTATGAGATGTACAATAAAAATCTGCACAATTGTTTGATTGATTCTGGAGCTTCTTCCAATATAATGCCTACTTCTGTGTGTGCCAAATTGAATATTGAACCACAGAAATCGGCAGTACATATTGTCCAATTAGATCGATCCAAAGTTCAAGTCATAGGAGAAATCAATTCAGTAACCATCAGATTAGCTTCCGATCCTAGAATTGTCCAAAGAATTGATATTTTGATTGCTGATATTCCTGAATTCTATGGATTAGTTTTAAGTAGGGACTGGTCTGCAAAACTCAATGGTTATATCTCGACTGATTATTCTCATATGTGGTTTCCCTACAAAGGGAAACCAAATCAAATCAAAATTGAACAAGAAAAACATATGAGACATACTGTTACTGAGTTTGAACAACCTAATGAACCTGTGGCATTTAACAACAATATTCTTGGAGGATATTCTGCTGAATCATTTCTTGGAAATTTCAAAGCACCCATCTCACCTTTTTCTGTTAATACTTTTGTTTCTCAAGTAGAAAATTTTTCACAATCTGATTCTTCCAGAATTGTAAATACTTCTGATGTAATTGTAGATAAGTCAATAGATAAATCTCTCTTTTGGTCATTATATTTTGATGGATCAAAGTCTAGTGATGGAGTTGGAGCAGGATGCATTTTAATTGATCCGGATGGAGAAAAACCATGTTGTCATGTAGGCTAGAATTTGAGTGTACTAACAATACTACAGAATATGAAGCCTTGGTTCAAGGACTTTATAAAGCTATAGGGTTAGATGTTAAATACTTGAAAGTCTTTGGTGATTCCGAAATTTTCATAAAACAAGTTACGAATACTATTCATTGCCTTTCAGGACATCTTAAACACTATCAAACCCTAGTACAAGATCTCACCACTCATTTTTTAGCATTTAATATTTCTCCTATTCCTAGAAATCAAAATACATCAGCTGACTTGCTAGCTAATGTTGCATCTAAACTCCTACCTGCTGAAAACTGCAGTCCTGATAGGTTTTCTGTAGAATTAATTTTTCGTCCATCTGTCCCAGACAATGTCACAAATTGGAGAGTTTTCTATCATGATCAAGATATTTTAAATTTCATGACTTCAGAGAAATCATATGATGATCAAATTATTGATGAAGAAGATCATGATTTACAAATTGCTTCAAAAGGTAATGAAAATCCCATTCCGAAATCTGTTGTTAAATTGGAGGACTTATATGATATTAAAGATAGATTCAAGAAAGTCACTAATACCAAGCTTCAAAGTTCCACTTTGAAGTTTGAATTAGTGAATCTTGGTTCTGATTCCAAACCTCAAAATGTTAATTTAGGACTTAATTTAACATCAGAGGAAAGGGATGCTTTCATTAAACTCTTGAACAAGTATAAAAATGTTTTCGCTTGGAATTATGATGATTTAAAAACGTATGATACTTCGGTTATTCAGCACACAATTCCAATGCTTCCTGATATTAAACCTGTTCAACAAAAGCTAAGGAAAGTTCATCCAAATCTTGAAGATCAAATCAAATCAGAACTTAACAAACTTTTGAAAGCCAAAATCATTTTTCCTGTCAGGCATTCCAATTGGGTTTCCAATATGGTACATGTAAGGAAGAAAAATGGTGATATAAGAATCTGTATTGATTTCAGAAATTTAAACAAGGCATGTTTAAAAGACAATTTCCCATTGCCAACCATGGAACAGATACTTCAAAAGGTAGCTGGTTCTGAACTTATGTCCTTTCTTGATGGATTTTCGGGCTATAATCAAGTTTTAGTTCATCCAGATGACAAATTGAAAACAACTTTCAGAACAAAATGGGGAACTTATGCTTATCAGAAAATGCCTTTTGGTCTAATAAATGCAAGAGCAACTTTCCAAAGAGCCATGGACATAGCATTTAAAGGTCTGATCAATAAATCAGTTGTTGTTTATCTTGATGATATAACAGTATTTTCAAAAAAGAGAACCAATCATCTACATGATCTAAAGCAAATATTTGAAAGATGTAGAAGGTTTGGTATTTCCCTAAATCCAAAGAAATCTTTCTTTGCTTTGGATGAAGGAAAACTTTTAGGATTTGTTGTGTCAAAAGATGGTATATACATTGATCCAGACAGAGTTAAAGAGATCTCTGATATTTCTTTACCTCATAACAAAAAATCCATGCAATCATTTCTTGGACAGATCAATTTTGTAAAAGATTCATTCCTGATTTTTCTTTAATTGTTTTACCTATGCAAAATATGATCAAGAAGAATTCAGTATTCAAATGGGGGCATAAAGAGAAAGAAGCCTTTGAGGCAATCAAACAGGCAATCATTAATGCACCAGCATTGAGTACTCCGGATTTTTCTAAAGATTTTATTTTGTATACCTTAGCCACAGAGACATCCTATGCAGCTGTTTTAACACAACTCAATGACCAGAAAATTGAAGCACCAATTTCTTTCTTTAGTTCAAATCTACAAGGAGCTGAACTGAATTATTCCGATGTTGAAAAACAAGCCTTTGCTGTGTTCAAATCAATCAAGCATTTCAGACCTTTTCTCTTAAAAACTCATACAAAAATCATTGTCCCATTCTCTGCAGTGAGACAATTGTTAATTCAGAGAGAAGTAGGAGAAAAACGAGCTAACTGGGTAACAGCTTTACAAGAATATGATGTTGATATTAAACCAGCTAAGATTGTTAGAGGACAAGGTTTTTGCAGATTATTAGTAGGAGCTCATAACATACCAGAGAATGAACATTCAAATCAAGATATTCAAGTAAATCAGATAAGTATTACGGATTCTGAATCTCAGTATGCTGATCTCATCTATTACTTGAAAAATGGGTATGCTCCTTCTGATCTCAACTATAAGAAAAAACGTGCTTTAAGATTAAAAGCTATTAAATATGAGATCATTGATAATGTGTTATTTAGAAAAAATTATGATTCAATTTTGTTAAGATGTCTTGAAAAGACTGAAGCTGAAAAAGTTTTGCAGGAGTTGCATGATGGACCAGCAGGAGGTCATTTTGGAGGTGATACCACAACCCACAAAATAATTCGTGCTGGCTATTATTGGCCTACTCTTTTTAAAGATACACATGACTATGTAAGAAAGCGCAGAATCTGTCAAACTGTAAGTGGAAGACAAAGGAAACCAGCTTTTCCTTTGCAACCAGTAAGTATTGAGCAAGCATTTGAACAATGGGGGCTTGACATTATTGGTGAGATAGTACCTCATTCTTCCAAGCAGCACAAGTACATTCTTACTGCAACCGATTACTTTACAAAATGGGTAGAGGCAATCCCTTTGAAGGTAGTCAATTCTGATGCAATTATTGATTTCATAGATCAATTTATCATAACCAGGTTTGGTATACCTCAAGCTCTTGTCTTTGATAATGCATCTTATTTTTCTGGAAACAGTTTACTAGAATTTGCAGTTAAAAGAGGTTTTAAACTCAAATATTCAGCAAATTATTACCCACAAGGTAATGGTTTGGCTGAATCCACCAACAAAAATCTCATCAAAATTATTAAAAGGACTATTGATCAAAATCAAAATAATTGGCATAAATCTTTAATCTTTGCATTATGGGCTGATCGTATTACTGAAAAAGCTTCAATAAGAGCTTCACCTTTTAATTTAGTTTATGGAAAAGAAGCTGTGATACCATCAAATTTAACTCTTCCATCATTAGCCCTAGTACAATTTATTGAAGAAAATCCTTCTTCATCCATTCAATTGAGATATGATCAAATCCTTAAACTAGAAGAAGAAAGAGATAAAGCTAAAATTGTTCATGAAAAACATCAGCAGCTTGTAAAATCTTCTTTTGATGCAAGTTCTACCAGCTCAAAAATTTTGTCAATTGGTGATCTTGTTCTCAAATGGGATAAGGCACATGAAGAAAAAGGCAAGCATACCAAATTTCAGAAAATGTGGCTTGGACCATTTCAGATTATTGAAAAGATAGGCTCAAATACATTCATGCTCCAAGATCTAACAGGTAAGAGAGAATATCTTCCTGTAAATGGGCTTATCTTGAAGAAATTCTTTTCATAAGGAGGTAACCCCTTCTTAAACTGTACATATTCCTTTTTGCAAAGTTTTTAATTGTTTTTTTTTTGCAAATAAAAATTGTTAGTAAGTCTCTAATTGACTGTTTACTTGATAGAAAATTTTTTAAGAAGAATATTATAAATATTTATTTATGGTAAATGAGAATTTTTAAAGAAATGATTATATTCTTTTGATAGTTTTAAATAAGATGTTAACCTTTGAAAGATTGTACTAATTATTTGCATGATCTTTTTGAAAAACTTGAGGGAAATGTAAATCATTATAATTTTATTAAGCAGAGAGAGGTTATCTATAAAAGTAAAGATTATTCAAGTCTTGGTACTCAAAAAACTCAGAAAATTGTCATCCATTGATTCTTAAGGATAAAACTAGTTCACCCCATTCATTTAGGTTGTGATTTTTTAGAATATAATTCTGAGAAATTATGTTAAAATTTTTAAGAGATAAGAGGTCTCATCATGAGCCGACTTACCATATTCATAAGAAATAATAAAACTGACATTACCAATACTGCACATCAAAACAGGGTAATGGCTTATAAATATAAGACAAGGGGTCTCATCACGAGCCAGCTTGTTCAGTTTAATTATAACTATTGAATGGCATTGTTATCAACTGGCTACCAAACCAGAACAATGGTTCTTAAAAATAAAAATTAAAAATAAATAAAAAGACAAAAACATGAGATAATATGTCTTATGAATTTATCTTTTAAAAGGTCATAATCTTAGTTGAATGGGACAATGAATAGTTAATGGTTAAAAGGTAACCCTGTCGAGACTATGAACGTTTGCAGGCAGCAGAGGCAATACCTATGACAATAGAGTATATAATAAAACCAAACTTGAAGAAATCCACTTACTTCATTATTAATACCAATCAAAGCTTAAGATAACCCAAAATGTTTTTATTCTCAAGAAGTTTAGATAACCCAAAATGTGTCTCCCTTGGTAGTGCTTTCGGCAGCATGCCCTCGAACGAATAGTGATGTATTCCACTTCTGATCTCCATTCCAACTCCCGGCCATGAACAGATTTCGGTGTGGAACGCCTTTTCTTCAAGCTAAAACTTTAACGGTCTCATTTTGAACGTGGTTTCGTCCACACAACTGGGTCTGATATATGTCTGCTTATGGGTGAACCCAAACCATATCTGCGAGGAATATCTGTCCAACACTTTCCACATAACCCTTTGCTGTCTCACTACCACATCCACCATCTGCCTGTACCAGAATGAGAAAGCCTCTTCATTTACCTCCTTGGTGCTGGGATCTCCTGAGATTCTCCAGGGCGTATACTTCATCGCTATTGGCTGGTCGTTTGTGATTTTCGCGAGCTGTCTTACCCCCGGATGAGTCCATTTCCACATCGCAAATTCCATTATGAGGTAGCCATAAATGAATCATGTGGCTCTTCTGTAGTTATCTTTGCAGGCCTCAAACAATTCATTCAATAGGAATGTACACCAGTTCAGTTGGGTTCCCTGGAGGCAGTGTTCCGCAACTAAAATGGTGTTGAGGGTGCATTCTCCTTTGGTGTAATGCCTCATCGTCTTACCCGCTATTAGGTAGCAGGAAAAATTGACTGCTAGGTTGTTGATGAGGTCTATCTTCACCCCCTTCCCTCCTCTTTTGGTCTCCTATTTCTTATAGTAATCACAGTCTCCCGCCTTCTTGGCTCTCTTGGACATGTTCTGGAATGTCATTGAGACATCCTTCCCTTCTGCTGATAATCCCGTAAGCCTATTGATATCCTTTGCATGTATCAATATTTCTCTCCCTAGCCACAATGACTCATTATGGAGTCTTCTCAATAGGAATTTCGTACACTGCATTGCCACTCTCGTTGTTCCAAACACTGGGAGGTTCCTGAGGTTCAGTATTGTCGATTTCTGCATACCTCTGAACTTCGGATTCATTCTTACTGCTTCCCCTCCTCCTTCTGTAACAAAATTATCTATGTATACCTATCTCTTCATAGTTGGAAATTGATATGAATCTGTGAAATCTATATCAATCAGCGACGCATTGTCATACTTGCCCATTAACCATTCCATCCACTGAATTCTCTCATCGAGCTCAGGCTGGACGACTGCTGGTGCTACTTTTGTCATATTCGTCATTCTTTTGTATACCTGGAGTGTTGTTCCTGATCTCTTTCTGTGAATTCCTGATACTGGAATATCTCTTTGAACTTCCTCTGATGAAATTTCACTTGTTGCTGTAGTTGTTTCTTGTTCTAGCTTGGAATTTTCCGACATTTTTGTGCTTTCTTCTTTCATGCGGGTTAAGTAATATAAGCGACACGAATGAGGTTGATAAGACCCCATAGCTAATTAATTTTTCTGTCTCTCCCATGGCTATAATAGTGCGATTAGTTATCGCGGTGAGGTGTATTCTAACATTGCTGACTGTGTCTTCGGGATTTTGGTAGACGTGATGGGTAATGATTATGGATTAATATGGAAAAATTATTACGATATGGTTGTTACTAATTATGACAGTTAATTCTCAAATCTGGGTGATCTTATGAATTGACATCGGTATGATGGGTTATTATGACGAAATGATGTTTGACACGTTTGATTTCTGACACAGATGGCGCGTTAGATACTACCCCCTCCCCCTTGGTTGCGATGTGGTATCCACATCGCAACATATGGTTTTAATCTCTGTGTTATTGTGATTTCTTTTTATTGGGATTCCTATTCTATTTCTCATCTCGGGTGTGAGAGAGTTATTGACTGAATCTATTTCTATTCTACCCTACTGACTCCTCTCGGTTGTGAGAGTTATTTAAAATAAATAAATGATGAAACTTACTCGTGATAAGGCTTCAGGCATGTGCCATTCAACCATCCTTGTAATACTTGGCCATCTAGCTGCGCCAACCGAACTGTGCCTAAATCTCTAATTTCAATGACATGGTATGGTCCCATCCGGTGCATTTTGAGTTTGCCTAGGAATTTTTGAAATTTGCTGTCGTACAACAGAAATTTCCCTTTGATTGTGAACATCTTATGTTTGATATGACGATCATGCCAAGCTTTCTGTCTTTCCTTTTGGACTGTCAGAAGGAATTCCACCAGGAATTTGTCTTCTTCAAGCTCTTGTAGCTCATGGAGGCATTCCTTGATTTAGTCTTCCTCTGTTAGATGTACCGTTGAAGCAATTAATAGACTTGATATGATAAATTCAGAAGGTACCACCGCTTCTCTCCAGTACACCAATTGGAAAGGAGTCTGATTGTGTAACCTTTTTACAGTTGTCCTGTATGCCCATAGTGTTGCTGGTATCTGCTCATCCCAATCATCCCGATTAGCATTTCATATCTTGGTTAGTCATTTTTCTAATATCTTATTAAATGCTTCAATGGTTCCATTTGACTGAGGGTGGTGCAAACTGCTCTTATGATGTTGCACCATAAAATTATCTAATAGAGACTTTATTGTTGTATTGATGAAGTGTGTACCTTGATCACTTTTTAGGCTTCTGGGGCAACCAAATCTGCTAATGATATTTTCAAAAATGAACCTGGCTGCTGTACAATCTTTCACTGGTACAGCCTCTGCCCATCTTGTGAGATAATCTATTGCGGTAATTATGTACCTTGCCCGTGAATGTCTTGCCACTGGTGCAATTGGCCCTATGAAATCAACGACCCATTTTTCAAATGGTTGTAGTGCTCTTATAGGTTGAAGTGGCAACTCATCTAGGTGTGATGGACATCCCGTTCTTTGGCAGATATCACATTTATTTACATATGCTTTACTATATTTATGTAGTGTGGGCCACCATAACCCTACTTGTAATATTTTTCTTGCGGTGGGTTTTGCGTCTACATGGCCCCCCGCAACTCCGCAATGACACTCCCACAAGATATCCTCTCTTTCATGGTCCATGATACATCTTCATAAGACCTGGTCCAACCCCTTCTTATAATATTGTCTTGCTTTCAGTTGATACTCAACCGCTTTCACTACCAAATGTCTTCTCTGAGTCACCGTGTATTCAGTTGGGCACTATCCTGTTGCCAGATATACTGCTATCTGCTCCAAATAATCTAGGATGGTTTCTACTATGAAGAGATCATCATCCGACAACTGATCATCTAGGGATCACCCATTATCTCCATTTTGCAGCCTTGATAATTGGTCAAGACCCACGTTTAACCTTCCTGGTTTCACTATCACTTCGAAGGTGACCTCCTGGAACAATAGGAGCCATATACAGATCGTTCCTTCAAGCACAAGCTTGTTAACTAGGTACTTCAATGCTGAGTGGTCTGTGAAGAATTTGGATGTACCTCCCAATAGGTAATGGTGAAACTTTTGAAGGGAATACACCATCGCAAGAGCTTATCGTTCTATTGTTGTGTAGTTCCTTTTAGTAGTTGACAACTTCCTGCTTGCAAAATAGACTAGATGATCTACAGAATTTTCTCCTGTCTGAGCTACCACTGCTCCTAATGCAATGCTAGAGGCATCAATATGGACGTGGAACTGTTTGTCCCAGTTATGATGAACCAAGATGGGTGCACTTGCTAGCTTTTCTTTCAATGTGTTAGTGTCGGTATCTTCATCCCTCCGTCACTGATCAAAATTCTCTTGTTGCATGGCATATTAGGTGTCTCGCTTAGTCAGCTGCATTCCATTAGGAGCATGGAACATCTGATGGTAGTGGATTTTTATACATTTTCCCTCATGTCCTTTACCTGTTGGCCCATTTCCTTTCATCGAGATCACCTGCACTCGCTTTTTGTCCTTAAATTTGTAAGAGTCATTTCTAGGGTTGTCAGTCCCATTAGGTCTAGGGTTTCATCAATAAGGTCTTCAAAATGCCCAATAATGGTCAACAGGCGCATGAGGAGTTTTAATAAAGTTCCAGTACTAAATAAGTTTCAACATCATATGCCTAGAAATGTATTTTTCCTCAAAACTCTGTTTTGAGAAAAAATGAGTTTTTAATCTTTTATGTATAAATTTAATGTAATTTCATGTTCTCTCATTTGTAAATAATTTCAATGGCAACCCTGGTCACCTTGTCAAACTTCAGCAACCCTGCAAAGAAAACAAAAAGCAAGTCATTTAGTTAATCAGAGGCAAAATGAAGCAAACTGCCTAAAACATAGTTAAAAAAAAAAAGTGTCAAAGGTAACATTACAAAAGTGGGTTTTTGGAGTGGAAAATTAAAGCCTTTGGTATATAAGTCATTTTTTATTTTATTTTTATTTATTTTTTATGTTGCAAAGGGCTCATTTTCATTCCAAGAAGAAAGAGTGAGCAAAGGAGAACCGTGATTGGAGAAAGGGAGCAGTTTGAAGGGAAATTGGCAAGTTTCAGGTGCGCAACGCGTTGGCTCAGAGGCGCGGCACATAGAGCCAGCTCGACGCATTGGGTCATCCTTCACAGTGTTGAAAACACACCAGCGCGACACATATAACTGGCACGGCGCATAGGGCCGCAAAGCATTTTCACCACGATCCCATTCAAAACTTCAAATTTGCTCGGTCTCCTCCGGTCTAAAGTAAGTCATAAACTCTGCCAATGCCAATGAACGTGTGTCTTATGATGTTTATGTGGATTTAATAAAAAATTCAAACCCTATTTCCTTGCTTAAGACATGATAGTCTAGGGTTTTTACATTAGTTTTTTGTGGCCATCACTCCCACATCCTTTAGTTCTTCACTGTTTTTCTAGTTTCATCAACCCATTTCCCTATCCCCCATATCCCTAAATTCATCTACCCCTATCCCATATTCCCATTATCCCAAATCCTAGCTACAAAAATTCCCGAACCCCAATTACTATCCCAAAGCCTATAAACTATCCCTAAAACCATTCAATTCCCCAAATTCCAATTGGCAACATTCCCAAAATCCCTCTTACCCTCTCCCTTCATAACCCTTCACACACTTTCCTACACTTGGCAACAAACCAAAGACACCTAAAACTCTTCATACTCATCTAAGACAATGTAAACTTTGGCAAACATGGAGACAAATTCCTCTTATGACAGAGATGAAGAAACACACAGTGACTCTCAAACTGAATTGCATGCACCAAGGAGAACTCACAAGAGTGGTACACATCTACGAGAAGAGCCTACTTCACTTGCTGAGCTGCAGGCCTGCCCCCTTGCTATCACATGTTTTCAACAACAGTCTTGTTATTAGTTTTGTGAGATGGTTGCTAGATTCTAGTACCATCATGAGTTGGCTAGATTGTTTGTGCTTCATTTACATAATGGCCAAGTCACTCTTGCAGGTGTGACATTCACCTTGACACCCGAGTCTATCTCTCTAGCAACCGATATTCCAAATGTCGGAGAGAAATGGAACAAAAGGCAGCAAGTTGACAGGGAACACTATGAGCCATACATCAAGCCTGGTTTTTTGAGACAACTCAGTAGAGTTTTTCCTTTTCGATACCTGAAGGATTCATACGCTCCTTTGATGAAACTCATTATCAAATATTTCAGATGTGAGGGCCGGTTTTCTCGCTTATATGCCTATCACATCAGATTGCTGATGCACTTTACTAGGGTGAGAATGATGAACCTCCCCTACTTCATGTGCCGAAATATTGAGAAGATGACTAGCTTAGTGCAAAAGAAAACTCCTGAGCAATAGTATAACAATATCTATCATTTTGCACTCATCAAAATTGTGGTTATGCATCAGCTTGGTTTGCAGGACATTTCATGAGAGGATTTCATTTCTCATGAGTTCTTCACAGCCCCTCAGGTACCTTCGGAGGCTTTTCATGAGACCGGTGGACCTTCACATCTTCAGGAGGGTCATGAGACACAGACCGCTAGTGTGCCGGTGTTTGTCACCTATCAGAAGGGCACTAGAAGGTTGTTTGCAGCAGCCAAGCGAGTATTATCTCCACCCAGGGTGGAAGGGGTCTCACTTCCTTCATCAGCAGTACATGTACATGACAAGGGTAAGAGGCAAATACATGATGAGGGGCCTTCAGGAGAACAGGAGACAGATTTCATCCTCATTCAGGATGATGACACTGATTTGGGCCCACAAAGCTCAAAGTTCGGAGAGATCATTCAGGAGCAGAAGGCGGAGATAAATACTTTGTCTCTCAAACTAGAAAGAGCCCTGTGGATAATCAAATACCTTGAGCAGAGAAACAAATATCTAGAGGATCAGCAAACCATCTTGGAGTTGCAAAACATATGTGAGAATCGGCAAGCTGCCAAAAGGAGCGAAACCGAGATGACATCACTTGAGCAAGAGATTGAGGTTGATAATGAAACTTGGCTTGAAAGAGTAAATATACATTTGGAAAAGATGTTGGAGAAGGCCAACAAGGAGAAAAATATGTTGAGGCACATGGCCAATCATTATTGGGCGAGAAATCATGTTTGCAAAGCAAGAATCAAAATTTTGAAGGCCAAGTTGAAGAAGGCCTCAAAGTGTTGGAAAAGGAATGATAGACTTCAGATCTTGGCTGAGGCTTCCTTGGCCCAGCATAGCACATAATGGAGGACGCTCAGCCCAAATTTCAAAAAATTTGGGACACTTTTTTCATTTTTGAAAATTTTGGCCTAAAAACAGATTTTTCTGCTCTATGCACCGCGCCACTTGGCGCGCGCTTTTGATTGGGGGCTCCTTTTGATGAAAAATCAACATTTTTGGATTTTTCATGGAAAAATATGCATGCCTACCTATGTAAAAGAAATTTTGACAGGTTTTGGGCTTCCATAAGGGTCAAAAACACCCCAAAAATGACCTTTCTGCCCCTTTTTTGACACACATGAAGCAGTGTTGGGAGAAATCAGTTTTGGAGGAGCAAATGAAGACCAAATTTAGAAATTCCACTTGTTTTGGAAATTAGACAGGCAGAAATTTCCAACAAACCCACTTGGAGCAAATTTGGACACCAGGAAGGCCTCCAAAATCAACTGCAAACTGGCGCTGCACATAGAGAAATCAGGCGCGGCGCATTGGAGGATTTTGCTCATTTTTTACTCAGTAACTCTGTTTTTCGCCTAATTTTTGACAGTTTGACTTTATTACTTCTAAATGTCAAACTCATGATGTAATTTGATGGATATTGATGTAATTTTGTTAAATTTTCACTCATGGAGGTAGATTCATCCATCAAAAGGTGAATTGCAACTGAATGAATCAGTTTCCTAATTTATAGAGGCAAGCTGTTCCACTGCCTACTTTCTAGTTCTCAGTTTAGATTTTGTTGGAACAACTCCTAAACTTGTGAGCTCGACCCCTGGAGGTTGGGATGAGTGGTTGTTTGTATATATCTTGTGGTTTTTCAGTCATTAGCATGGTTGGACTTTTGGGAATGCTTTGAGCATCATTGTACATTCATCTCTGCAGTTTGGCAAAGGAATAGACTAGGGTTTGCAGCACTCTATGGGATTCTTGTGGTATTTTGCTTTGATAGTGTTTTTCTCTCTGCAAATGTAATTCTACTGGTGTTTTATGTATACCACAAGGATATAGGTAGAATTCATTAAAATTTGCAGTGCTCTACCTAGGGTTTGTTTAATTTTATATGTTTTCAGCTGTTTGGAGAGGATCCTTGAAGGTTTCTTGCCCTCTTCAACTCTTCACCTTTCTCAACTCTCCATTTCCTTCAAATTGAAAGTGTCAAATCAATTTCCTACCTTGCCGCATTCAGATCTCTGCAAAACTGGACCTCATTCCCCAGACCCAAAATCTGCCTTTCCCTGTGATCCAACAAAACACCCTTAAAATTAAATCAAACTCTTTTGCATATATACCTAGCCTAAAATCAACCTTCATTCAAGTCATCTCAAGCCTCACTGATCATTTTTTTCTGAGATTGACAAGGAGAGAGCCCTCTCCCTAACTGGTAGGGCTAGCTACCAGGTTAAGCGTGGTTTGATGTTACCCTAGATTCTGCCTTTTTCATCCTGAGGTAGATTTAGGCCATAACACAATGTCTTAAGGGCATTAGTGCATTCGTCAGTCCAACTGAATTTCTCTGACTTCCGCAACAACTTTTCCAATGGTGTTGTTATCTTTGCGTAGCTGCGGATGAATCTTCTGTAGTACCCGGTATGCCCGATTAGTGATCTTAATTGTTTTACAGTCTCTAGCGCTTCTATGTTAATAATGATTGCTACTTTTGCTGGATCCACACAGACACCCTGTTTACAAACAACATGACCTAGCAGCATCCCAAAGGGTACTGCAAATATGCATTTCTTGAGATTGAGGGAAATTTGGAGTTGTCTGCATCTGTCGAACATTATTCTCAGCAAGGTTGCATGATTTTTCAGTAAATTGTAAACTTTCCAATCATCCATGTATACCTCAAGGAACTTGTGGATGTATTCCCGAAATGCTGCTATCACTATTTGTGAAAACACCGTTGGCGCATTCTTCAGTCCAAAGGGCATGACATGGTATGTGAACGATCCCCATTCGGTTGTAAAAGTGGTCTTCTTCTTGTCTCCTTCGACTATTCTTACTTGATGATACCCTGAGAAACCATCTGCGAAGGCTTCATTTCCTGCCACATTGTCGAGAACCTCATCACTAAACAGAGTGGGAAATGGATCATGTATGCATGAGTTGTTAAGGCTTCTGTAATCAACACATACTCTAATCTCAGATTTTTCCTTTTTTCTTTGTATGACAATGGGACTGACCCACTCTACTTCCTCTACTGGAAAAATCAACCCTGCTTTAAGTATTTTATCTATTTTTGCCTTGACTTTCTCCTTTACCTTTCGATTTAGACGGTAAGGTCTATGCTTCACTGGTCTTGCGTCAGGCTCCAAGACTATGCACATTTCCCCCATGTCCCCTTTTATCCCATTTAGCTCCGCTACCGTGGATGGGAATAGGTCTTCATATTCCTGTAAAAGGTCGAAGATCTCCTTGGTTGTTTTTGTATCCCAGTAGTTGCCAATGAATGTTATTTTGGGTTTCTCCGGGGTTCCAATGTTTAGCTTCTTAGTCCTCGAGGGTAGCAAATGTAGTCCCTCTGTTGTTGGTTCTTCTTGTATATCCTGCTCCCCTTCTTTCTCTTCAAAGTATAAGTGTTGGAGATTCTCTAAATCGTCGTCATCCATCTCACTATCTATTTGTTTGCATGCTACTGATTGTTTGATAATTTGCTCTGAGAGTGGTTGCTCTTTGTCTTCTTGAATTTATAGAAAAAATAGTACTCTTTTGATGGCTTGTAGTGCTTGTGTAACCAGTTTTATTTCTCCTTCAAAAGAAAAACATTGCGTAATAATTTTCCGCAACTACTTGCTAGGTGCCAACTCCTCTCTTCTTTTCTTCTATTAAGTACTAGGCCTGTGGAATTGTGTCTAGTGAATGTGTAAAATTGTGCATCCATAAATATTCTTGATACTTTGCGTTCTTCCAGTTGTACTCACAATTTCCTAAATGCTTCGTGGGGTCATAATCCCCTTGGTACTTCTCAATTAATTGCGGTCCTGCATCTTTCTTGAATCTGGCTCCTAGTGCTATTGCAACATCTTCCCATCTCAGAAGTGAGTTACGATGGTTTATCCACCATCTCGCCGATGTGGATTGCAGTGCTACAACCATAAGAGGGACTTTATGTTCTATTGGTACTTTTTCTTCTAGTTTTGCAATAAATGTATTTACAACATTCATATTTGATAGAGTCAGATATCCCCTTACCTTAGCTCCAATCCAGTTGACTCCCCAGGTATTAGCACATCTTCTTGTATTCGTCTCGTATCCTCCCTGTTGCTAATTATCCCAAGCTATTTCTAAGCCCAAGTCTAAACTCTGAACACTTCTCCAGCTTACGGTCCCTCCCGTTGTTGGATTGATATAGTCTTCTCTCTTCCCTGTCGTCATCTGGTAAAGGTGATCGAGAAATTGAGCATCCTCACTGTTGTCAACAATTTCTGTATATCGGGGTCCCTGATATGGGTCAAGTGGCTGAGTGACTTATTGTGGTAAAACACAACCCTCCCATTTTTTGACTTATATACTTCAAATAGTGGGGACCCTTTCTGCAAATTTTTTGACTAAACACCTTTTAGGATTTTGATCAAATCAATTATTTTGTAGTTTTGTCACCTTTTTCTTTTTATTTTTCTTCTACTTCTTCTTCTTCTTCTTCTTCTTCTTTTTTTTTTTTTTTTTTTTTTTTTTAATTGGATTTCTATTTTGATTCTTTCATTAAATCTGATTTTTCATAAGCTTTCCAATGATACTTGTTTCACTTCATTTGGTCAACCAGTTTGTAAATAACACTCTTTTAAAGTTTGATCATTTTCTCGCTTGAGCTAAAAAATGTATAAAATGTACCAATATTTCAATTTTCTTAGTTAAAATAGTATTCATTGTAAATATTAACTTTTATTTAATTTTTACTATTTTTTTCATTTTTTAGAATTATTAATTACCAAAGTGGTTGTAGTTTATGATTGAAAAATCTCACTCTAAGTGGTCCACACTTTGTTTCATTTTTAACTTAACCAAATTCCAAATAATATGGATCTCAATTGAAAATAATAAAAATTTTATAAACACGATCGCGTCCATCGCAATCACATTTCGCAAAATTTAAAACAAGCTAAGTTTTCAAAAAACCTGACAGAGGTTCTTCATGCGATTCAATGTTAAGTTTTTATGCGATACAAACCAAAGTCCTTTCCATCACGCGTGTTTTGAGATTTAACTCATTTGATTAATTCACATGGGAAAAAGTGTAATGTAATATAAGTACTTTGACTTTTAATATATTATATTAAAACATTTTAATATAATTAATATATATTAATTTTAATATATAATATATTATTAATTTAATTGTATATTTTAGTTGGTTAGATTAATATTAATTAATAGTTAATGTGTAAATAATTAATTTAGTTTATGATTAACAATTAATTAATATTAATTAAAATCTAATTTAGGATTAGAAATAAATTAAAATTCTGATTTTTAACCCAAGCAACAAAAATTTCAGATATCTGGCAATCTTAATATACCAACTTTGGAAGCTCATAAATAGAGTTTTACTTGGCCAAATGAGGCCTAAGACAGCTCATTATATAGATAAAATGATGGAGAACATTTCTGAAGTTGTTTCATTTATAGTTTTGATCATTTATTGGGTCTAAAATTCAGCAGAAGATCAAGCTCTGAATTTTAAACAAAATCATTTTCTGAGTTTTATTTTCTGCATTTTTCATTTGCCCACAACTTCTTCTAAGAGCAGATCCATTCGTCAATGATATCCTTGACCAATTAGATCATCACAGGAATCAATAGAAAGCTTAGATTTTATTTTCAATTATTTATTTAATCAAGTTTTAATTGGATTTATTTTAATTTCTAGATTTTGCATTTTAATTTTGTTTTTGATTTGTTTTTGCATGAAAACAATTGAAGAGATGAGAAGAATAAGATCTCAATCAATGAGAATGCTACAGAAATTGAATAATATGTTTTGAACCAATGAAAATTGATTGAGAAAAACCACTCTTCAATAAAATTTCCTATGAAGAATTCCTTTGCAGATATTATAAATAGCAGATTGCAAAATGTAATAAAGGCTTCTCTCTTTTGCAATTCTGGAATTCTAAAAGCACTTATGTAATAGGAATTTAGAGTTGTAGGTGGGAGGAGAGGAATCTCAGATCTGGAGATTATTTAGGTTTTTCTTTTATATTCTGAGTTATGTATAATGAACAAAGTCTTGCACTACTGTAGCTCTGATTTTGAAAGCATAAGTTCATGCATTGTAAAAGACTGTTAGAGACCGGAGCTGGAGAAATGGACTTAATAAATTGGTATTTATAATATTATTATTTTAAACACTGGTTTCATTTTATGATAATAGGAATGTGTCAATTTACTCACATACTTGTGCACTTCTGTCGGTATGAGTAATTTGCCTCAATTTATGTTATTATTTATCTCTACTCTTATGGGCTGAATTCTGATTTCTGAGTAACTATTTACTCAGAAATCTGTCTTATAAAACTGATTTATTGAATAGTGATATTTTGTGAATTATTTCCACATGTTATTGTTTAATTATTCAAGTCACTGATTAAATGATCAATATCATTTTGAGAACTACTTCCTGAGTGTTGTTGATTGATTATTTTAGTTAAGAGGTCTCTAGATAGAATGTGTTTGGTATTCACAATATCAGTTAATTTAAATACTTCGTTAGCTTGATATTCATTTAAAACAAACATATTTAAATCTCAAATATTTAAAATATCTTGCTCTCAGTTGGGATTGATCTATATCTGCCTAACTGAGTTAGGATTAAAATAGTTTCTTTTGCTTGCATATTAGAATAGTATTGCATTTAGATTAAATTCTACATCACATAAAAGTCCTCTTCCCAAAGAGGCAGAACTTTAATTGTGGCTTGGCTAAACCCAAATTAGCTTAAGGATCACTTTCTTGTCCGATCGACAAGAGAAATGATCTACTGTCTCTTTCCCATTGGTAGATAAAAGTCATATTTTAAGCCAATGGAGATTGACAGAAGGTAACTGGACCTAGTTAAACCAATCGAAGGCACTATTCCAAATGGAAAATGAACTGTTTTAAGGTCCGGACCGGGTGGTTATCCCCCATGTTGTTGCAGCGAATTTCGAGGCCTCAACATTTTGGTGCTAGAAGGAGGGCTTGCGACTTGTTTTCCTTTAGAGTCTTTGTATTCTAATATTTTATTTTTATTACAATGGCTCCTTTAAAGCTTCTAATTTGGAGTTGTATTTCTGGACGTGCATCTTCCTATACTCCACCAGAAATAGTAATACTCTTGTCTCAGGTAAAATTTAACAGTAAGAGGAATACTTCTGCATTTAATCATATTTTACAATTCATTCAAATTTTTTCAAATTCTATTTTTCATGAAATTGATGAAGGTATTTTATGCAAGATTTTTACTCTTACATTCTTGGCAAAAGCCAGAAGTTGGTGTCAATCACTTCCAGTTGCCTCAATCCACACTTGGAAACAATTTATTATAATATTCCTTTGTAAATTTGATGGATATATCTACAAACAGGTATGTGACGATTTTGAAGATCTACGAACATGTGAAGGTGAGTCTTTAATTGATTCTGCCATCAGGTTTCGTTTAAATTGTTTAAAATTTAAAACTGAAGATAAACCTTCGAAAAAAGAATTACTAGATTGGTTTGAACATATTTGCAACCTTCCTTCCATTCATAATCCATGTAAAATTATTTCAAACTTTGATCAATCTCCTTCTAATTTCATTGACATAAGAAATAATTCTAATATGGAGGTACAAACAAATGATGATGAAATGGCCTCTATTTTGTATAATAAATTCCTTCAATTTCTGCACATTTCTTACAGTATTGAGAAAGAGCAAGGTGTACCTTTACATGTCAATGAATCTCAATCACGAAGTTTGAAAATTTTCACCGATAAATCGCAAGAAAATATTAGCAGCAGTATTGAAGAAGATACTGTGTTGAAATCTGAAAAACAGTATGCATTAGAATCAGAAAATCAGATCATAATCCAGCAAGTACCAACATCGATTAAAGTTTCCAATAATATACAATCCGCTGTACAAATTTATGAATTATTTCATGATGAGAAAATTCCAAATTCAGATCAACAAAGAAAAATTCTTCAAGAGAACATAAGTAGCCAATTAAATTATCTTAAATCCGAAATTTGCAATGAAGAAAATGCACAAGAGTTTTCAAATAGAGATATTTTCAAATGCATTGTTTCGGATTCATATTTTTCTCTTTATCTTGATAAATTTTCTAATAGTAATTTAACCTCTCTTCACGTTAAAGAGGCTAATCTAAATGAATTGCCAATTAATTTTTATTAAGATAAAGAATTAATTAATGATCATTCTTCTGACATTAATGAACATGGGCTTAATATTCCTTCTTGTTTTGATACATTGAATAAGATCGAAAGGAATTCTAATGAATGTCTTGAGGTCATTTATGATAACTACTTTGACATTGAGGATATTGATTTGTCTTATTTACAATTGAATCCTCATGATCAAAGTCTAATCACATGTGAAAATGAAGAACAATCTAATTTAGAAATTGTTCCAAATAGTTCTCATTTTCAAACTTATGATTTCAGCATTCAAGAAACCATTCTAATCTATGATTTATATGATGATCAAGCTCGCATTTTTATTCAGAGTCATATCTTTCTCCCTAATTCACAAGTGGGTATCAACAATCATTCTAATTGCATTATTTTGTCCAATTCTTGTGAAGAAGAAATTACTTTAAGTTACTCCCAATTGTGTTGTAACAATAATTGTAACACTAGTGTAAACTATCATTCAATTTTGTTATTATTTCAACATTTATTTTCTATTTTTAGTCCTAGATTTTTAGATACTTTGTGCTGGCATATTAAGAAGCTCAATATTAAACACCCAATTGATGCATTACCTCAAGGGAAAAATCAAGATTCGAATTATAATTGTGAACACCAAAAGTTATTAAACTTCCAATTTCAATTGATGTTCATTCCTTATCAATTACTTATTACTTATCAAGAGCAGTGCCAGCAAAAGAGTTTATTTTCACTTTATGACCAGCAATCTAATTCAATTAATAAAATTTTGTTGGATTTATCAGACTTCCATCCATTTTTCATTGATCAATTGGAAAGACATTTGGAAAGTTTTCCTTCACGAAATATCGTTAATAATTTAGCACTTAATCATAACACTAACAATCTACTGGAGGTTCTGGAATCCATATCCCTATTCCCCTTTCTAAAATACTTGTAGCATCTTTACCTCAGCTCCTTCCCCCAATACTGGAGGTTTAAGTATCCATCTCAGACTTTTTAAATTCTATCAAACCCTCATCCACCATTAAAGCTTTGATCCACAACGGGATTTCCTTCAACAATTCTCCCAGAAATCCGGATCTGAATACGTCTTTCGCTTTTGAAAAGGATTGGTAACTCTCGGCTGCGAATTCCAGAATGTATCCTTCCAAGGTAGATTGTACCCAAAAATCTACACCTTGGGTCAAATCGGTGTCTAACCGATGGAGTGCTAATAGGTCCGTGTGCGCCCACTTGCGACAGACCCTACACAACCCTCCTGGAAGTGACTTGACTTGTAGTCTCCGCAACCAATTATAAAGTTGTTCCAGAAACTTTCCCTAGAAAATTTTGTACAGGTCACTTGCATATTCAGAAAATAGGACCCGATCCTTGATATTTTTCTCCCTCTACAGTCGCAACTCCGCTTGTTGCAATATGAATTGGTCTAAGGTTATCCCACCAGCTTTGTAGTTCTCTCTCGTAGATCCTCGATACCATGATCTAACTCCTAAATCAATTTTCAGGTCCTGGCAACGGAACCATTTGTTAGCGAAAAAGGAGGTCTCTGAGCAAGACCCAGGTTCAAGATAGAGGCCAACAAGGTTTCTGCATTATTCTAGCACAATGCCGGCATTTTCACCCAACCCCAAGGAGCAGAGCGTCTCACCCGAGGCGTGCCGTGACCTTAGTAAGGTTAGGAGAGAGATCAAGTACCAACCAGTTACAACCATGAAGAGCAATTAAAGGAACTTGAAACAACAAATAGATCTCGCTACTATGTTAAGATACTACTCATTAAGCACATTCAGGACGCTGAATTAAAATTTAAAATGGGACACACATTCACAACAAGCTACTGAGTAACACTCAAATCAAAACATCAAACACAACAAGAACCATATTTCATTATCATTATCAAATGAAATACTGCAGAGTCTATTACAAAGTAGGTTAGTACAACAGAGATCTCACAGAGCTCTCCTACGACTCTCTCACTCGGCCCTCTGCCGGATTAACTCTCCTGTCTACGCTGGCTGATTGCTTATTTGTTCTTCCGCCAACTTGACTGTTAGTATTTCCTCTTTTCCCGCTTCGTTGTTTGTTGCTTCTTCTTGATTACTGAGAGTTCCGCTAATTGTCTTTGTCTCCCATACCTGCCATATGCACTGTTCTCTGCAACTTCCGCGCCCCCTATCTTTCGGTTATCCGCAACCGTGACAACTCCCTGTCTATCGTGATTGCGCTCTGCCACCTGTTCTCCGCAACTCAAAACTGTTCCTTTTTCAAAACAAAGGCCCCAACACCCATTGCACATAGCCCCAATTGGCCCCCCATGCCCACGAAGCTCCCCTCAGACATACCAAAATTCGAAGGGAAGTAAGCAGAAGACCCTAGAAATCATATTATGACCTTCCACCTATGGTTTTCGTTCAATAGTATTATTGATGGTACTGTTTGACTGAGACTCTTTCAACGCACCCTAACCAGACCTGTCGCGAAATGGTATGTGGAGCAGCCTTCTGCTTCGCATGGAACCTTTAGCGCCCTCGCTACTACATTCCTCATGTAGGACTTTACAGGGTAAGTTCCTTAGATAAAACACCAAAGGTCACCACTCACAAACAGATCACAAATCAGTACACCAGTATTTGACATGGTTAAAACCCTTGAAGAGGGAAACGTTCCACGGCCTGAGCCAACGCAGCCAATTCAGGCAATTTATTAATATAAAAAAGAAAATTTACGTAATTTTATCTCATAAACGGTTACCAGAAAAATGACCCTCCATGCTCTTTAAATAGAGATCATGGACCAATCGGGTGTTAAGCCATAGATCAATGGTTAGTAATACCAAGGAGAGAGTGAATTGTCAGATCACTACATATCGTGACTGTCAGATTATAAGTTACAAATGTACATAGCAAAGAAACACACTTTACCTAACTCTACACTAGACCAAGTTATACTTAACTATTTCCTATGTGTCAGAATATCCTAACACCCCCCCTTAAGAACAACTTGGGATAGGATTGAAGGATTTATAAAGGTGACACATGTTGTGGCCCTATAATTCATAATATTGGAAAGAATGAACGATAGTAGACAACATCAAACCGATGTGAAGTCCAGGACCTAGCCTTCCTAGACTCATAGAGGGCTCTCTCTGTTTTTATTATTTAACTTGATGATTCTAAGTGCTGATATTAGGCTAGTTATAGAAATGAGGGTTGTTTATTTGATTGATTGGGTGGTTGGACAGACAGAGTTGTAAAACTTAATCCATTGAGCTATGGAGTCATAAAAGGTAGAATTGTGCATCAACTTATCAAGGGCATTCATAGGGCAAGCTTACTATGCAGATTGGATCTTACTAGCAATGTGAATATGAGATTGGCATTCACAAGGAAAGCTTACTATGCAGACTATATCTTACTAGCAGTGTGAATATGAGATGGGAGAAGGAGATTAAGGTTCTCAGAGGAAAACATTAAGATAACAAACACAGACATAATTAAGGTGCTTTTTTAGCAAATATTAATCTAAATTCTCTGTTTTGAAATCAGATAAATTGATGTACAGTATGAAAAGAAAGAGGAAAACATTAATACAAAGGAAAAACATCACCATTAACATAGTTCAAGAATCATGTGAACAGTCTCTTATTATTGATGCCCAGCTCAAACAGGTACGAAGTTCCAATACTTCTTACAATGCAAGCTTCAACAGGGTCCAATTTTCCAACCCTCGATACTGCTAAGGAAGTCACTATTTAACTAAAGACCAAGTCAGTTGTGATATCTTACTTGGAAAACTTTCATTGATTACAATTTAAGCAGAAAATGGACAAGTGTGGCCATGCAAGGCCCGATTAGACATCACAGACAATAACAACCTCTGGAATTAATTCTGGGCAACTCTTCATATATCTAAACACTTCGATGACTCTTCGTAAGATCAAACAATAGACCTGAAGGTGGTTGTGATGGTCACGAAGAGGCAACCCATGGTGGCTTTGACACCTGGCTCTATTTTGCAGAAAAGCCAACGTTGGGTAATCAAATATGGTGCAGTACTAGCCACTTTCATTGATTGGTGATGGTGCAGATGAGTTTGCTGCCTTTTCCGTTTTTGCCGTTATAACATAATAATTCTGCATGAACGCCTTTTACTGCCCAACTCGACCTGTGGTGTTTATTTGCTACCCGAATCCTTCTTGCCGCGTTTCAACCCTTTTAAAAAAAAAAACAACGTAAAAACTCATATACCCAGACCTAAAAATGTTTAGATTTTAGTTTTGAAGCCGCATCTCATTCGCTCACTTCGCAATATTTGCCGTTTAAGTTACGAAGAATGTAATCGGCGATGCGATGCAAAGTGGAAGGTGACATAGCAGGTAAGGTGGGATGAGACTGCAGCCCGCAGATTGCAAATCTTAAGTTTTTCTTATGAGCATAAGGGTTAAATTCTAAAACTTGAAAAGTACGGGGAGAGGGACCCACCTACATCGCAATTGCAAGTAGGAAAGCTTCTGCGGTAAGGTAAGGTTTATGATTCAAGTGGCCTGAAGTGGGGGGCGGAGCTGCTGTGGTGGGTCCAACCGTGTCGCAAGTTAAACCAAATACATTGCAGGTGCTTCAAAGGTAAGTTAACAAATGTGCGATGTGATATATCGCAAATCAGCAATCATAAGTGTTAAGGTTTTGTTGTGATGCGAAACATTATAATTTGCAAAATGCGATGGATTGTGGGGGAAGGGTTACGTGTCAAGAAGGAATGGCCCACTTTAATTGCAATCAGGGAAATAAGAAGCAGAGGTAAAACAATGATATAGTAGTGAAAAAAGGTAAAGTGGCAATATAAAGCCGAAAATGCAGAGAAGGTAAGGTCTAATGTTTTGAAAGTAAAATGAAAAGAAAAGGGATTGTAATGCGAGGGAATGGGTCGGGACATGAGAGTCGAGGGGGAAAAAATGAAACTTAGGATAAAAGGAATAACAAATGGGCAGGGTAAACAAATATGCAATATGGTCGGGGACTTAGGATAAAAACATATCGTAAGGTCCCAAGCTTGACAAAAATCATCCCTTTTCAGATCTTCAGAGAAAAAATTGATCTTTTCGGTTTGATTATAGGAAAACAATCAAGCAGTTTTTAGGTTGCTTACCTATAGTATGAAATTTTCATCTTTTCCTTTTTGAATACCCTCTTTTCTTCTTCTTTTGTTTCTCTCTATCTTTCTTTGGAGAAGACTTTTGAATATTGACCTCTATGCACAATATGAAAATTTGGCAAAGAGAAAGTTCTCAGTCACCTTCTAACGTTTTAAATTACACGACTCTAATAGTGGCTCCAGCTGGGGATGGCACTTCTATTTAGAAAAGTGTCAAGAACATCGCAAAATAGTGGCCTGATCCCACAACTTGTATCTTGATATGTCAGGCAACTTAGTGACTAGAAACTAGATGATTGTTCCTCCTGAATTTTACTGATAAAAATAGACCACATGCTTGGCCAGCCAGCTTTTTAGCATATTGAAATCAGGATTTTCTAGAACTTGAGCCAATAAGGAATACACTCTTTTGAACTAAGAACGTGTACGACATCGATCTGCAGGGTCACCTGCAAGAGAACCTGCTGCATCCCGAGTAGAGCGGACCCATCTTGGAAGCTATGGAGCTGAAGGAATATCTTCAAGAGGTGGAGGAGGATTTTCATCCTCGTTGTCATCATCTGAACTAGAGGGAATTATATACAAAATAGAAGAGATAGAGAGAGATGGCACATATGCCAAATCAAGCTCGCAGGCCAAAGGTGGCACACCCACCGAACTAGGCTCGCAAGCCAATATATTTTCATCAAATTTTACATCTCTTCTAATGATTATATTTTTGGATTTTGGTTGAAGAAGTCTAGATCCTCTGACATCTTCAAAATATCCAACAAAAATGCATTTTTCACTCTTAGGTTCTAAGGCTTTATATTTCGCATCTGGAATATGGGCCCAAGCTTCACTTCCAAAAACACGAAGGTTACTTACATCTGGTTTGATTGAGCTCCAGGCTTCTTCTGGAGTTATATTCCTTAAAACCTTAGTAGGGGTTCGATTTACTATGTAATTTTCATAGTTAATTGCTTTTGCCCAAAAATTGAGACTAAGTCCTTTAGATTTAAGCATACAGTTAGTCATTTCTTTTAAGGTGCGATTCTTCCTTTCAGCTACACCATTTTGTTGTGGCATATATGGAACAATATGTTGCAATTGAATTCCATTTTCAGTGCAAAATTTGATAAATTTTTTGTTAACATATTCTCCTCCATTGTCTGATCTTAACTTAAGAATTTGATGTCAAGATTGTTTCTCAACAAAGGCCTTAAAGGCCAAGAACATGTTCAAAACTTCACTCTTGAGTTTTAAGAAGTATACCTAAGTGCGTCTGGAAAAATCATCAATGAAAGTTAAGAAGTACTTTCAACCAGAGAAAGAAACAACATGAAGTGGACCACATAAATCATTGTGCAGAAGCTGCAAAGGGGTTGAAGCGTGCCAAGAGGCACGTTTGTCAAAACTATCCCGATGATTTTTTCCGAGTACACTTTCGAAGCAAACACCACCTCGGAAAGATACCATAGGAAGACCTGTCACCATATTTTTTACATAGAGTTTGAAGAGAGCGATAGTTTAAGTGACCAAATCACTCATTCCAAAGTTTGCTCACTTCACCATTATGAGCAACAAAAATGGAGGGAAGACATGATGACCCAAAGTTGTCAAACTTGTATAACCTTGTGGAATCATCAACAATGCTAGTAGCTAAAATATGTCTAGGATCTTTGAGGTCCTTGATTAAAACATCATGAGGTGAGAATTCTATTATTTTCCCTTCACCTGAATGAGTTATCTGATAAACAGATAGAAGGTTGCAGGACAAGGTAGGAACACATAGTACATCATTAAACTGACCATTATCTAGATGAATGGTTCCAGATCCTATAACACTAAGAGATCTATCATCACCAACATAAAAATGTTTGGTGTTACAATCCTTTAAAGAAGAAAACATGGATTTATTTTTGGCCATGTGGTAAGAAGCTCCAGAATCAATGAGCCACTCATGAGAATGAGAAGAAGAAGATACATTTAATGCATAACCAGATCTTTATGCTTGACAACTACAAGCATAAAGTGCCATTCCCGAAGATGAAGTTGAAGAGTTCTCCAAATTGATGTGGTGCTTCTTCATTGTTGCTTCCAAGGCTTCCATCTTCTTAAAACATTTGGACTCTACATGGCCATCACGATTACAAAAGTTGCAATGTCTATCTGTTTTCTTCCCTTTGTTTTTATTTGCCTTATCAATCTGGTGAGTTTTTTTTTTTTCTAGTTTGCGGCTGAAATTGCTTAAGACCCTTATTTGGTTTAGGACCATTCTTTTTAGGATACTACTTCTTGGGATTATTTTGATATGGTTGTTGTTGGGTTGCTAAGGCTTTCTTAGAAGAGTTTCCAATATTTATAAGACCGAGGTGTAAGAGTTTTTCTTGTTCTCTTATCAAAGAATCGTAAAAGGCATCAAAATAGGGGGACTTGTAGGCTGTTCCTTGAGAAATGAGGGCTTCTCTAGTGGAATGGAAGGTGGAAAGAAATACAGAGTATGCAGGTCCAAGTTTAGCAAGAATGGAATAGATAAGGCTACCATCTTCCTTTTTAACCTTACAACCTTCTAAAAGTAGTCTAAGGGTCTTGAATTTTGACAAAAAATCTTCAATAGAGGATAAATTATTGGGGTCCAAAGTAAGCAACTGATTCAAGCTAGTGGGCCCTGTTGATTTATGGTAGCATTGGATGTGCTCTAGCCTTGTAATTTTGTATATAGGCTAAGACACATATATTCCATAATACCCAGAAAGGATTTTGGAAAATTCCACTTAGAGATGGTTTAATTAAATTAATTAATCATTTTTAATGTTTTCCTAAGGCTAAACTTAGGGAAACTGATTAATTAAAGGGTATTAATTAAAATAAGTGTGAATCTTCTAGATAAAGTCATGGATCAACTCCTAGTTAATCTTATCCCTTGATTATGTTTTAATCTTGGTCGTTGAAGGGTTAACGAGAGATTATAAGAAGGAGGGTGAGGGGCCTATGGAAAACACATTGAGCATTTGGCATTTTCGAGCTTGTGAGAGAGACACAACTTTTGATCAAGACCGAATCACTAGGGCAGGGCTGGCTAAGTGATTTCGATCTAGTGATCAGTTCTAGAGAGGGGCAGATGCAGTAATTGGTAAGGAGGACCAGGAGTACATTTACAAGAGAGAGGTAGCAGTGATGCAAAAGAGGCAACATAATCATCTGGAGGGGTGACACAGTCGCTAAAAGAGATCGCGTAGAGGTGACAGAATGCCTTTTAGATTCAGTCTGGAGATAGCTGGAAGCCATGCTTTCTGAGCTAGGAGGGCCAAAAATGAGTTCTAGATCAACTTGATCGTTGCAGAGGAGGAGGTGACGTAGTTCCTTAGCTTACCCACACAGGCTTACACAGTAGCAGCGTAGGCTTCACGAGAGGCAGAGAGGGGTTTCACCAGCGCTGCTGCGGATCAGCTGGGGACTTGTAGAGTGAGGTATATCTCACACTTCTTCTGTTGCCGAGATTTTATCTGAATTGTGAGCCAGATATTGGCACCCTAGTTGTACTCAAGATTCTACTGCTTAATAATATAAAACCCTCAAATCTGCTGCACCGATTTTCCCGAGTTAGGTTTTTCAGGGGACTTAGTCCAAAAATAAATGTGTCAAATGTGGATGTTTTTCATTGTATTTTGTTCAATTTGTTTCAACACTTAGATTTCTTCCGCAACATTATTTGTGTAGAGTGCTTCAGTAATTACTTTGATATTTCATTGTAATGAAATAATTATGGAAAATAATAGGAGAATTCATTCAAATTTTTTCCAGTAGGAATCAAGATTTAGGATCCTTATTTCATTTTGAATGCCAAAAACAATATTTAGCTTTTTCATAGCTGCATCAGGGGTGTCAATTTCTTGGATATGAAATTGAAGATCTCAAGCAATGGACATTCCTATCAACCATCATGCTTGATCTTGTTTATCTTCCCATTTAGAGGCTTTATCTCCATCGGTAGGTTTAGTTTCTTGTCTCGATGCTATTCTATAAATCCCTTTACTTCTAAGTAAGTCTATCATGTAGGATATCTATTGGAAATAATTGGTGCTGTTAAGAATAACCTGAAATTCACTTTTCCATTCTTTTTATTTTTTATTTTTAAACTAAAGCTAAAAAAAGCTGAAACTAATTGCTCCAATGGATATATCTCGAAAAATTAGGCTGGTTAAAAAAAAATGGCTCGAAAAACGGCTTCCGGATGAAGAAGTTATGCCTTTTTGAAAAAAAGTGTTGTAGATGCCAAATAGTTACATGAAAGGTTGAAAGGTGATGATGTTCTACTTAAACCCCCCCTACTTAATACAATAAGCTCACTTTAAAAAAAACTACTTTATGTGACTCACTTTTATAAATAATTGAGTCACTTTTGCAATATCACTTTTACATGTGCTTTTGAAATAAAACCCTCTTTTTAAAACCCGCAACTTGCCAAAGGGCTTTATAAGAAAAAGTAACTTGACAAAAAAAGTTTTTACAAAAAGAAGCTTGAGAGAGAGACTTGAACCCAAGACCTCTATTCTCATAAACTAACTTACACCAAGCGAGTTAGTAAAATGATTCTGTAATTGTTTGAAAGGAGGAAGGGCTTTTTTGTTTTTGTTTTTGCTCTTCGATGTGCATGCTTTTTCCTGCAAAAAAACACAAAAAATACGTGCAAAAAAAAACGAAATTAAACCCTTATGGCAGAACATTAGATTTTCGATTAGTCTTACCAGCAACTATCATTTTTTTCGCTATTTCTGATTTCCCGAGATTGCAGAAAGACGCAGGGAAAGTGCATACATAGCAAAAAAAAAAATCTCGTCTTCCTATTTCTAATTTTCCAAGATCGCACACAACGTAGAGAAAAGAACATAAACAGAGAAGATGTTATAGCTCTGACAAACAAAAAAAACTATAAACCGAAAAAAACAAAACGATTAATAAATATAACTGCAAAAAAGATACTTTATACCTCCAGATCTAAAATGACATAACTCGGGCAACCAGAAACCTTTTTGCATGAAACGAAAGGGGTTCCTCACTATAATAAATGCTCCGAACATAAAAGAGCATTTCTCCTGGCCCGAAAGTGGTTAGAGATAGTAGATCTGGAAAACGACAGTCGCATGCAGTCAAACCGGTTTCAGATTTGGATCAACAATGGATGCAGCCCTAAAAATGGCTCTGATACCATGTAGGAATTTACAGGGTAAGCTCCTTAGATCAAAGACCAAAGGTCACCACTCACAAATAGATCCCAAATCAATACACCAGTATTTGACGTGGTTAAAAAACCCTCGAAGAGGGAAATAATCCACGACCTAAGCCAATGCGTCCACTTCAGGAAATTAATTAATATACAATATTTTTTTACATAAGTTTCTCTGATAAACGGTTACCCAAAAATGACCCTCCATGCTCTTTAAGTAGAGATCATGGACCAATCGGGTCTTAAGCCACAGATCAAGTGTCGGTAATACCAAGGAGAGAGTGAACCGTCGGATCACTACATATCGTGACCGTCGGATTATAAGTTACAAATTTACATAGTAAAGAAACACACTTTACCTAACTCTACACTAGACCAAGTTATACTTAACTATTTCCTATGTGTCAGAATATCCTAACACCTCACATATTTTCAGCTACCCATCCATCATGATTCGGGGATGGAGTTTCTGAATCATTTTAGGCAAACGCCAGCTGTCCATATCTCGGACTATCTCCCTGAATGGCGGCGACGTTGTATTTTGTGCAAAGCTAAACTCTATCATCGAGTTTTACTAGACTTGTTTATGAAAAATCTCACATCAGAGATTTCAAAAGATGTGGAAACCCAAGGACCTACCTCCAAGGAGGATGCCATTTGCAAAGTCCAACAGCTCGAAGTTATCTATACCCAGTCAGGATACATTTACAATTTCCAGCCTAACACCCCGCACCTGTACACTTACAGAGAATTGCTAGCCGCATCGAATACCGTAGATGGCTTGATAGGGTCATTGACCCAAGGTCACCTAGGTAACAGTATCCAGTACCCATGTTACTTGTATGGTTCTAACGATAACATCACGCAACCTGGCTACCACCAAAGTCACTCTGCACCTCTGCAGAATATGACAAATAGGGTGTCATCATACCACCATCAGCAGGGAGGACCGTACCCTCCCTCGCAGGGGACCCAGTACTCAGCTAGGAATGTTGATTGAAGAGATCCCCCCCAGCAACCATACACCAACCAAGGATAGGGAAACTAATATTCCCTTTCCCCTGCACAAAACCCACCACCACAAAACAATGCATAGGTGAACTTCATGCAACCTTCTGAGGCTCAACCACGCCAGTGTTACGACTAGGAGGATCATAATAATCCTGCTAACACTGCAAGAAAAAAAGCCTACGAATAAACAAAAGGGAGACTCTGGACAAGGGGACAGTAACCAGCAACGCCCCCTGCGATCTTAGTCTGGGGGAAACCCCAACCGAAATCAAAACCAGGAACCAAACAAAAACTCCCAAGGGCAGAACAAGAGGTCCACTATGAGGACAAACTAGTCTTGTGATATATGTGGTGAGTACGAACACTACACTCATCACTGTCCTGAGTTCCCTGAACTGAAAAAACTTCAGGATAATCGTGGACAAGGGGTACCTACACAAAAAAACGTTGTAATGCAGGAGCCCTTCCCCCACAAGGGAGTGGTTAATAACCAACAACAACAACCACCCCAAATTGGTTTCAAGAATGGTAGCCACGAAATTTACATGATTGGTGAAGAAATGTTCTTCCAGACAAGGAATCGAAACTATGACGCCCCCAAGACACTAACCTGTCAGGGGAAAGCATGAGTGCACCTACTGCGCCATTGACCATATCCAAAGTGCCTATTGAACCCCTACCAAAGATGGCTAAGGGGCCGACTAGGTGCGTAGGACACCACTCAATAGTTGCTCATAAATACAACATCGTGGACAATTTAGCACAATCTCTCGCTGCCATGTCATCATTGTAGGTCCTACAATCTTTCCCAAAACAACAGAAAGCCTTACTTTCCGTATTAGGTGCAATTGACCCTTCCAATTTGTGCATAATAGCTTTTGACTAATACAAAGCCACCCGTGGCTTCCTTCATTGGTCGCCTTTAAAATACCGGTGTAAGTCCAAATTATCACCATGCATCGATGTATCATTGACGAAGGTGCATATACATGCATAATTTCCAAGTCTGTTTGGCAGAATTTGGGATCACCGAAACTGAAGCCATCCAACATCATGCTCAGAGCATACGACAGTCACCCTTCTACTCTTGTTGGCCCCGTCGATATATATCAGAATGTCCTTGTTAACTTGGCCAGAAAAATGGTACTCATAGACAATGAAGTCTTGGACGCTCAGCTTAAATAAAATATACTCCTTGGGCAGAGTTATATGTATGCCATGACTGCCATATCCTCCTCCGTTTTCTTGGTGATGATGTTCCCCCACGAGGATCGAATCATCATCGTTGACCAACTGACATACTATGATAAGAAACCCATGACATTTGTTGATGTCATTCTACCTTACGTAGAAAAAACTACGAAGTCACTCATGTGTTGCCAAGACTATGGCTCTAGTCAATTCAAACCATCATCAATCTTAGGATCATTCTTAGGAGATCCCCCTGTCATACCAGAGGAAACCCCAGATATCACAGGGGCATAGGTGTGCATGATGTTATCGTCAAACATCGAAACCAGCCCGGATATGGAGACCAGTAGTACGAAGATTGATGCCGCTGAAACGAATTTCCTACCCTACGCCATCTCCGAAACCCCATTCTTATACTCCCCACTGGGTTTTGTGTCAATGCAAGTCTTGGTGACTGTAACATTTCCAAACATGTCTTTCGCAATACTCGTATGGTATTTAGTCCCACCAGCCATGCTGGGAAGCCCTGATATCACTTCTACAGGGATAACCCCTATCACTCCTCAGGAGGCGACACCAGTTAACGAAACTCCCGTAGCAGCGCCAGTTAGAGCGACCAACAAAACCAACAAAAAAGGGAAGAAAATCGAAAACCCCAACATACATAGGGCATTTCAATCCTGTGGATTATGTGATATCATAGGCCATCATACCAATATTTTCCCGGAATTAGACGAATCGACACCTATTCTAATCACCGAAAGAAATGACGCGGCCCCAAGTTCCCATAAAAAGGAACACGCCATGAAAAATCAAGGGAAAGCATTACGCACCAACCATGCATGTGCAATATGCGACTGTTATGGGCATTGCAATCATCACTTCTCAGAGATGCCACGATATAGGGATGCATCATAAATGAATTATTTGATTTTCATTTTCAAAATCTTTGCAATAGTCTTCATTGTATAGTATAGATGATAATAAAATTGTCTTCATGTTAAAAATACTAAGAGGGGGGGGGGGGTGAATCAATATTTATTTTACAATTGTTATTTTTCATGGTAGTTCCTAGGATTTTTGACAACTAAATGGAATTAGGTATTGTTTTATAGATTAAGGTTCTTTCACATGGCATGGTCTTAGGATATTATGATTAGGGCATATATTAAGAACAAGACAAGGACACCATAGATATTAAGTTTTTTAGGACTTTCTTTATTATTCATCATTAGACTAGGTTGTTAACAACCTAGAGCAATCCATCATTTAGATAGAGCTACGATTTCATGTATATTTTAGAATCATCATATTGACATCATGGGGCTTCATTATTCTTCTAGGGTTTGTTTTTTTCAATACATTATACTTAGGGTTTCATGGGAACCTTCCATCCTGCATATTAGAACATTGCTTCATTTATGGCTTTTCAAGCACCTATTAGTTAGGGTATGATTAGGACATCAATGCAATAGTTACATCAATACACTTAGGCTTTGAACTTAGGATCATAGGGTATGCACCTAGAGTTTCATCTAGGGCATGCTTCAACATTGTACCTAGGTTTTTCTCTTATTGACATCAATGACAACTTTATCCAACACTTCACGTGAAAAGAATTTTGGAACTTTGAATCATTTGATTTAACAAAGAAGCTACAACTACCAATGAATCAACCATTTCATTCCTTTTTCACGGAATAAAAAATACATTAAAAGAGTTGAAATCTTGAAGAATGTCCCACACTCTTGTATCATAACATTTTAGTCATTTTTTCTTGATCTTATACTTTTGTTTGATATGATTTATGACTAAAAGTTTTCTTGAATAATCAGATTGTTGACATGCATTTGAGTGGAAATAATCAAGAAATGAATTAGTGATTCATACTCATTAATTCCATTTGAAGGCATAGGGATGAATACTAAAGTTTGGGCTCTTCAAAAAAAAATCTCACTTTGATTTTAGACTTTGAATAGGCACCATCAAATGACATTTTCCAAAATTCTTGGAAAATATCCAATTTCTGGACTTCACTTCGTTATAGATTGAGACCATGATAAATCCCAATTCTCGAGTATATACAATTTTGTATTAATTCAAATTCATTTTTGTTAAAAATTAATTCCTTATTATATTTTTTTGCAATTCTAATAATATTTTCATATTTTCTAGGTAACATCGTATAAATTCCATCATTCACGATGTAATCTTGAATCACATAATGTCGTTCATGACCAAGCATGACTGCATATGCATATAGTATGGCCACTACTAGGATAGTGAATATTGTATTAATGTGAAATGTTGAACTCATCTATGCACATAAGTGTTTAATTTAACTATAAGTAGGGACTTATCTTGAATCAATGGCATAAATAATTTCCTTGACGTGATATTACCTTGTACATTCCAATCCTAAATATTCCATCATTGAAAGTGGCATGATATATTTGAGAATCACTATCAACCATACAATTATGAAGTACAAAGTCATGATTTTTAAAATAAAGATAAAAATGAGGTAATTTTCCTCATACCCTTGGTGGAAAATAATTTGATTTTTGTTGGTTTCTAACCAAAGTTGCTTCAATCCTTGAGCGTGATGAAATTGAACTTTTATTTTCCAAAACTTGAAGAAATATTTCCCTTTGTTGAGGAATCTTGACCACCTCAAGAAATTGAAGAGTAATTTGCAAATTTGTAAGTTCATCAACTATATTATAATACATATTTTATATTCCATATTTTTGATTCTTCATTTCTTGTGAAGTGACTTGTTGGGATGCTAGTTCTAGAGTATTTATTATCTTCTCTTTGTTAGCTTGATTTCTTGGTTTGAATTTTTTTTTTCTTGAGATTTTATTTGGATCAAGTTCTCTTGATTTTATTTAAAATCTTTTTGTTCAATGAAATCCCCTTTTGTAATGAACCGTATTTTTCCTTTATATTGCTTAGATTCTATGATATGAGGATCTTGAAGAATTTTATAGATTCTTGGGGCTTCTATGTATTCTTAAATTTCTTTGAATGCATCTTCATGAACATTTTATTTTAGTACAAAAAAATTTGGATTTGGAAATCAAGGTGATTTTGGTCTATGTTCTTCAAGTCTTTAATTCTTGTTAGCCCTTTCTCTTAGGCTTGATGTCGTTGGTATTGCATTGAGGAGATGTTGTTGACAAATGTGATCATCATTTATTTTGAGATAAGTAGTTTCATTTTTCAACTAACATATGATGTGATTCAATTGTGAAATCTCTGCTTCTTGGCATACTCTAGAAGCACCTTCTATAAATTCTTTTACATTTGGAGGTTGTCCTTGAAAAATACCCCCTCCAACTCCTTGTGCTTGAATTGGTTTTTATGAGGAAGAAGGTTGGAAATACCCAAATACCATCAATACTTGTCTTTGAACACACCCCAAAATGAGAAGACCTAATTATAGAAAATATATAGAAACTCTATACCAATGGATTCAATCTGATCATGTAATGTACTAAAACAAGATGCTGAATCATTCTACTTTATTTGTGGAATATAAAACACGATCGCTCAATCACATGCAAGTAAGAGAAAGGAAATTATCAATCACACAACACAATATGTTCTTGGGGAAAGCACCTGCTCAAAACCCTTCTATCATATATTGTACATAGTCAAAGAATCATGAAACAATACAATGCTTTCTCACACCGAGAAAATCCTGCACTCTATCGATCGTCTCACAGTCATCCTGCTCAAAACTGACTAGCAATTCTCAGGAAAAATTAACCAACACTTAGCCAATTCTCAGCCCCTGCTTAGCCCAGCCTTGCTTATGCAATACCTAGGAAATTAATCCCTATTAAATAGGATAATAAACCTTCATTTATTGTGCAATCCTCCATGGGCCTTCCTCTTTTATAATTGCGCTCGGGAAATTCGCTAATAATACAACTGATAGATAACATCCCTTTAACTTCTATCTCAACTGGGTCGTCATCAGGATTGACATGCATGTAGCTATTAATATCGAATCATGAGTTATCTGGTAGATCACTAAGTTTGAATTAAATCTAATTTAATTCACTTGACCTCTCACTAGCTCATCACTGAGTTAGAACTAGTTAAATTGATTTTAACTCAATTAATTTTAGTTAACTGATTACACATGCACTAAACTAATGCATTAATTGCAATTCAACCCCCAAAATAATATAATACTCTATATGCATCACATTTGACCCTCAACTCGAATTTCTTGATCTAATTCAGTCTTTCTGACTTAGTTAACTAATTTAATTTCCAATTTATTTAAGGGATAAATAAATTAGACGCCCACATTTAGCGCTAGTGTGTAACTGAATTCATCACTCATGTGTGACTAGAATCCCACACCAGTTATGTGGTCAATTTTTGTCCTTTCTGGATTCCAATTTCACTATTTGTTTTTGTAAATTTCAAGACTCCCTCTCAACAATAAAGGAATTCAATCTATCCCGATCCGGTACCTTTGGAATGTTCTGCATGCAACACTTCTCTAGTGTTGTTTACACATGCAACCCCTGAAACTAAATAGCCTCCGAACAACTGAATCAATATAATGCATCTGTCATTAGAGTCTTCTGACTGCTGCTAGCTACTGCACATGTCTACTGGACTCTCTGTGATGTTGCTGACATCTGCATCCATGCACTTTGCACTGCTTCCAACTCTGATCTGCGCTCCATTATCTGAAATCTGTCACTCTGATTTTTGTCTTCCTGAAATCTCACTGCAACAATCCAACTGATCCTTCGTGCTACTATTGTATTATGGGCTCCTCGTAGCTAGGTTCGATCCATGAGACACACCATCTCAATGGACCCTGCCCAAATTTCTTCTTGGGATTAATTTTGCACGTCGCCCCACCTCACACCTAGGGGTATAACTGCATGTACTCCCTCTACCTTTCTGGCTCGAAATTTCCCCCTCCTGGAGGTCTTTTCTTGAGTGAAATCTTCCACTCGGTATCCTCTTTGCTTCTCCAATTATGGCTGCTCCACAACATTCTTAGACTGCTTCTGAAGCAGCATGTTGAGAGATAATTTCTCCCTCTCAACCACCAAGTCATTAACCACATGCTTTTCTCCTCAAAGCCTTGCATGCATCCTCAGCCTCGAGAGCATACATGTTCTTGACTCTTGAACCAATATGTTTCACCTGTCTCGTGGCTATGTGTTTAAGGAAAACCTTTCCTTTTCTAAACATCACCTCATAATGATGGTCTTCCAATACTGCTACAAAGACAAGATTCTTCCTTAGGCCTGGAACATACAAAACATCTGCTAGTCTGAGAGGGCATCCAAAATCCCTCTGAAAGGTAATTGTACCTATGCTAGTCGTGCTATACCTCCCGTCATCTCCAAACTCTATGTCTTGTTAGAGGTCCTTCTCCTCCAAGTCAATGAAGAGATATCTATTCCCCTTCATATGGAATGAGGCACCACTATCTAGATACCACATGCATCCTATTACAGTGCTGGCCATGCATGCAATGAGAGTAAAATCAAGCTCGAATTGTGAAGTCAATGCTTCACCCACTGCAACTACATGATCCTTCTTGCTTGCCTTCTTCTGTGGACAATTCGAAGCATAGTTCCCATGCTCATGACAATGAAAACATTTGATCTTGGACAAGTCTCTCTTGCCCTCTTCACCTTGGGACTTCTTTCCCTTGGATTTATTTCATTTTCCGACCAATGCACAATCTTCTTCTTTGTTGGTGCTAGAGGTCCCATCTCTGGTGCTTCGCCTTATATCTTCTATTACCAAGTTGGATCACAAACACTCCCAGTCTAGTAACTTCTCCCTCCCATTCACAGAGTCATGGTAAATATGCCAGCTCTTGGGAAGGCCTAGAAGTGCTAGGCTTACCAAATCATCATCGACTATGATCACACCAACACTTCAAAGCTCATCATGACATTGAGTGAACTTAGCCAAGTAGTTGGTACCATATTTCCATCCTCCCTCTTGATATTTCTGAGCTTGTCCTTGTTGAGCCTCAAATTTGTGCTTTCCTTCACCTCATTTTACCTCATTCTCCCTTGTCCATTTCTATTTTAAACCCAATTGATCAATAAAAATAGTTAAAATTACTTCTAGAATGGTTTACATGACTGACTTGTTGAATTTTGTGATTGTTGTCATTGTTAAGCATTTTGACCGGAACTAGCTGCAGAATGCAGGCATTCCGTAGCTAACCGGCGATTCTGCAGCTACCTTTATGTTTGAGTATGTTCCGGGTGGCCTCTTGAGGAAAAACGCATATGGGCATGATCCACGTCGTGCCTACATGGTGTGTTGCTCGTCATGGAAGAGGAAATGAATTCTGGGTACGGTTATGCACGTGGGAACACATTTGTGAAGGAAGACTCCTACTAGGACTGTCTCAGTCCAGGTGTCTTTTCTCCTTCACGTAGCCACCTCAAAGACTCCTAAGATGATTCGGATAAGGAAAGACATTATTCCTAAATTGTTTTAATTATTGTTACTTTCATTTACTTTATAAACTCTTGAGTAGACGGAGAGCTTAGTTAGAGATTTTGTGTTAGATTTGCTGCTAGATTTTGTGTAAACTCTGTGTTACGTCCTTGAAGACACAGAGTGTTATGTTCGAACTATTGCATTGTTAATGGAGCAGACAAAGTTATTCTGAAGGCGTGATTTGATTTGAAGTTGAATGCCGTCAAGTGGTAGGGGGCCCCTGCCTCTTGCACGGATTTCTTTTGCGTAAACTAGATAAGTTTTTCCTAGCTGCCTTTACGTTTTGCATTTGAATTGGTAGTTGTTTTGTTTTATCTACTGTAGTCGTATTCGTTCCAGTTCTTCCACAAGAAGACACTCTTCCAACAGACCAAAACGATGAATGTTTAATGACTATGGTATTGTAGGATAGGAGTTAAATTTGTATTTGTTTTAACTAGCTACTGTAGTCATAATTCGTTCCAGCTCTTCCACAAGAAGACACTCTTCCAACAAACCAAAATGATGAATGATTAATGACTACGGTATTGTAGGATAGGAGTTGAATTTGTATTTGTTTTTAACTAGATACTGTAGTTACATTCATTCTAGTTCTTTCACAAGAAGACATTCTTCCAACAGATCATAACAATGAATGATGAATAGCTATAGTACTGTAGGAATTAGTTGTAGTTTTTGTTATTCACTATCATAGTTGCACTTGTTCTAATCACTCTTCCACAAGAAGAAATTCTTCCAAGACATCCTTAAGAAGTTCAAGATATGACCATGATGTGATAACTTAGTTTTTTTCATTTGCTTTCAGTTCATTTGCTTTCAATTGCATACAAGTCCACAGTTAGAATTGTTCTACCTCTTCCACAAGAAGGAACTCTTCCAAAATATCACTAATGATGAACAAACAGATTGTGTAACTTCATAGAATAATGCATGTTAATTAGAACGCTCCGGAGTTTCATTTTGCATTTAATTCATGTTCAGCTACTTTGTTTCAAGTTTGATGATGACTCATAGTTCAACATTGTGCTAGTTTAGTAACATCTTAGGTTCATTTTTAGATCAACTTATTGCACTTGCATCTCATAGTCACACTGTCATCCTTTGCACAATAGATTACTTTAGTTGTTAGGATTCACAAGACAGCCTTCATTATTTACAAATATCTTTTTGTTCTAAAAACCATCAGTGAACCATAACCATAGGAACAGAAGATAACATCATTACAAGGTCTGAAATATCTCTGCAAATTCCTCATCATAAACAGAGCTCTTCCTCAAAAGAACTACTTTAAACAAGAAATCAACAACTCTTTGAGTATAGGTTCTGTGACATTCAATTAAATTGCAGAATAGAATTAGGGGTTAATCATGGAATAGATGAGCTAGGACAAAATATTGCATCATTAGTGTTTAACTGTTCAGTTAGAGAACTTGCATATTTAGTGATCATTTTTCAAGTTTAGTTTGTGTCATTTGCCTGAGAAGTCATTATCAAGCTTTTGTTTCTATTTAGTCATAGTTCAGATGTTACTTCAGTATTTTTAATTTCATTTGCCATTCCTTACATTAGGTTCAACTGTGTTTTTGACCACCAATTTCTTTCCATTAGTTTTCTAGGCATTTTCATTGTAAACATAAAATTCCAAAAGACCAAAAACATCATAAATCAACATAAAAGACCAAAAACATCACAAAACACTACACACAACGCATTAGGAAACAAGCACCTAGGTACATATGGTACACTTCACTTCAGCAGTTTACAAATCCTGGTTGACAATAAATGAGCTCAGTTTAGGAGACTAGATTGAGACCCAACAGTCCTTCAACGCTAAATTCCTTTGGTCACTGCTGTTCTGAAACAGATATGTCAAGGCTTTCCACATAGTATATGGAGTCGCCTTCTCATGGAGACTTGAGACAATTCGAACTCCCTCCAACAATATCATTCTCGCCTTTGCTACCTTCTTCTGCCATGCATCGAGAAGTTGGGAATCTGCTGCTGTAGGCTTGGGAGCATCAATATCTATGAATTCCTTCAACTCATTGTCCTCCAAAACTGCCTCCATCCTGTCCTTCCATACAATATAATTCAAATTTCCCTCGAGTGCATATTCGAGTCTCAAGCCATTGAAATACATCTTGATCTGTTGCTGGACCCTGAAGAATAAATCGGCAAATTTGAAATTGTTCAAGACAAAATAAATTTCTTCTCTTCTATTGTGATTCCGGGTGCTCTGATACCATGTAGAAATTATATATAAAATATATACCAATGGATTCAATCCGATCATGTAATGTACTAAAACAAGATATTGAATCCTTCTACTATATTTGTGGAATATAAAACATGATCGCTTGATCACATGCAAGTAAGAGAAAGGAAATTATTAATCACACAACACAAGATGTTCTTGGAGAAAGAACTTACTCAAAACCCCTCTATCATATATTGTATATAGTCATATAATGATGAAACAATACAATGCTTTCTCACACCGAGAAAATTCTGCACTCTACTGATCGTCTCACCTTGATCCTCCTCTAAACTGACTAGAAATTATGAGGCAAAATTGACCAACCCTTAGCTAATTCTTAGCCCCTGCTTAGCCCAACCTTGCTCACATAATCCCTAGGCAATTAATCCATATTAAATAGGATAATAAACCTTTTTTGACTGCACAATTCATCATGAGCCTTCCTCTGACTTTATAATTGCACACGGACAATTTGCTAATAATACAATTGATAGTTAACTTCACTTTAACCTCTGTCTCAATTGGATCATCATCAGAATTGACATGCATGCAACAATTAATAGCGAATCATCAATTATATGATAGATCACTACTTTTGAATTAAATCTAATTTAATTCACTTGACCTCTCACTAGCTCATCAGTCAGTTAGAACTTGTTAAAATAATTTTAATTCAATTAATTTGAGTTAACTGATTACACATGCACTAAACTAATGCATTAACTGCAATTGGACCCCCAAAATAATATAATCATTCTACATGCCTCACCTTTGAGCCTCAACTCAAATTTCTTGAGCTAACTCAGTCAATCTGACTTAGTTAACCGATAAAAGTTGTTATGAGATGAAATTACAATTTAATTTCCAATTTATTTAAGGGATAAATAAATTAGATGCCCACATTTAGCGCTAGTGTGTAATTGAATTCCTCACTCATATGTGACTAGAATCCCACACCAATTATGTGGTCAATTTTTGTCCTTTTTGGATGCCAATTTCACCATTTCTTGTTGCAAATTTCAACACTAATGACACACATTTCACATTTGAGAGAATTGTTTTTTTATAAAATCCAAATGCCACTAAATCATTTGGATGTTGGCCTTTACAAATTTGTTGTGGAGGCTGGAAAAATAGTGGAGAATAATTTTTTTGACCTTTTCATTCTTTTAGAGATGAATTTGGGTGGAATTTGTTAGAAAGGTATGATATGCAATTGGTTGAGCATATCTCATCATGTATACCTCTTCCATAATTAAAAAATTAAATGTTCCATCAAAAAGTGAAATATACCAGTTATATGTTAGTCCTATTAAGGTATACAAGAAGACTCTAACAATTAAATCATCATATTGAACTAAATAAATATCACATATAGTTAAGAATCGATCAAGATGTTTCTTTGGATCCATATGCTACCACCACTAAAAACATGATGTTTACAGATCCGGACAATACCACACTAAAAACGCAGAAGAACTCACCAACAGAATGATAGAAATTTGATTTTGTATCTAAGTCAGAAGATGAACCTTTGTCATATTCATATTCCATCTGCATGCTATATTTCCTATTTCTTGCCTTTCTTGTGTCTTTTTTCTTCCTTAGTTATCCATCTCTTTTATTTTATATCTTTTTTCTCCATTGGTCCTGTTGCTAGTATAGTCATATTATTTATTTAGTGTAAAGCCCATATTTATTCTTCTTGGCACCTTAAATTATTATTGTTAGGTCGGCTAGGATTACATTATGGCCCCATGGACTCCTATATATAGAAAGGAGGTTTTGTAATTTGAATCATCTAAGAATTGTTCATTCATGTAATGTATTGGAGGTTTCCCCCTCGAAGTGGCTTATTTATAAGGCGTTGATATCTCTTTTCTTCTATTTTTGGAGCTAGTTTCACAACATTTCGTATTAGAGCTTTGGATTCTAGGGTTTTCGCTGCTCCAAACTGGTCATCGTGGAATTTTCGCTATAAATTTGTTTCTACGAAGGTTCAGAAGCTAAAATTTTTAGAGTGCAAAGCCAAAATCCCGAGGAATATCATCGCAAAATTTTAGAGCTTGGTTCGCAATATTTTTGGAGATATGATTTGTGAAAGCTAGGGCTATTTGCAGACTCTTGAATTTAACCTAAACAGGTCATCGCAGAATTTTCGCTATAAATTTTTTCTACGAAGATTCAGAAGCTGAAATTTTTAGAGAGAAAATTCGAAATCCTGATGAACATCGTCGCAAAATTTCAGAGCTTGGTTCACAATATTTTCGTAGATATGATCTGTGGAAGTTAGGTCTGTTTCAGGATCTTGAATTTCATCTCAAAGAGGTTATCGTGGGAAAATATTCATAACTCTCTCTCTGAGCATCAGATTGGAATTCTATAAAAATTGGCCACAAGTAAACGGACTGTAGTTTCCTGTCTATCAATTTCAAAGCCAAAGGAGGAAACTGTGACATGTGGCAAGTCGTAGAAGTTCGCTTTACTGAACTAGTCCATAATTGGGTCATTGTGGGAGATTGGACATAACCTTGCCTTGAAGAATCCAAATTAGGTCAGACTTGTGACATTTGGACATGGGAAGACATGAAACAAGCATTTCTAGAGAGATACTTGGATTATTGTATGCCGGTTAATCATAAGGAAGAAGTGTTCAAGATGTTACAAAAAGAAGATGAAAACTTAGAAGATTTGTTGGAGAGATTTAAATACAACATAAAAAGGGCACAAATGGAAAACCTAGATCAAGACACTTTAAAATCTCTTTTGTTGAAAACCATTAGGGATGAATGGTTGGATATCCTTAACATGATGGGAAAAGGGGATATATCACAACTCACATTACCTGAAATATCTGAGTTATGTATCAACCTTTAAGAGGGAAATCTAAAACTGTCAAAGGTCCAAGAGATCCCGCTCTTGCAAGGGCAAGCAAGTCTGCTTCTGGGACAGTAAGTAGATCAGAAATAGGACACATGCTTGATGATTTTAAATCCGACATCTTAGGGAGTCTTAGTGAACAAATAGACACCCTTAAGATACAAAACAAGAAAAAGGCTGAATCTGATGCCTTGGCAATCTTTTGTCCCAAATGTAGGAAGAAACATGCCTTGAGAGAGTGTCCTCTAGATGTAAAAGTTGTAGAAACCTGTGTTATTTGTTCTGAGAAACATGAGACCAAGAGTTGTCCTTCTCTTCCTGGTCTCAAGGCTGTTTTTCAAGAAGAAACTTCTACAGACTCCACAGAATCTCTTAACTTTGTATCTAGAAGACCTTGGCAGGGATCTCAGACACAAGGATTCCATGATCAAATGTATAATCCACCTCCACCTTGGAATTCTTGGCAGCAACCTTGGCCCCAATTTCAAAATCAATCTCAAGCTTGGGCACAAGGATCACAAGGTCCCTATGGAAGATACTCTCCATATTATCCGTATCCACCATCCTATCCACCATATCCACATTTTTATCCTCAAAATCCTCAACAAAATTTTCCTCAAAATCTTCAACAAAATTTTCAACAAAATCCTCAACAACATCATCTGAACCAACCTCATCAAAATCAACCACTTCCATTACCATTCCCTCAAAAATCCAATCAATTACCAGCTCATCCCATACCAAACCCCAATAATAAGAATCCTCAGAATACATATATGATAGAAGGACAACAATTTCCAACTTATTTAATTACTCCTCTAGACCTTAGTGATGTTCAACTTAGGTCTGGAAGGATACTTGAGAAGAGGAAACCTTCTGTGATCATACAAGAACAAGATAATTCTGAGGAAGACTCCCTACGAGTTAATAAAAGTCTTGGGGAAGATACATCCTTTCAAGATCAAAACATTGAAAAACTGAAACAAAAATATCCAATAAATCCAACTCCAGTATTAGAGCAACCATCCACATCTACTTCTATACCTCCCTTTCCGGAAAGACTACAAATTGATAAAGGTGTAGAAAAACAAATAATGGTGCCTAATTATGATTTCTTAGATGAATTGAGAAATGTTTGCATTAAAATCCCATTATTGCAAGCCATCAAGGAAATCCCAATTTTAGCCAAAACAATAAAGGAGTTGAGTATGAAGACAACAAGAAAAAGAATAAGAGAAACCAAGAAAATTCAACTGGTAGGACAAATAGCAGACATTATGATGGGCAAGATTGCTATTCCAAAGTATCTTGACCCAGGAAATCCAGTTGTCAAAATTCACATCAATGTAATTGAAATTCAAAACACACTCATTGACTTAGGAGCAGCAATAAATATCATGAGTAGACAAATCATGGACAAACTGAAACTTCCTAATCTTCTCTTTACACCCACACTATTACAATTAGCAGATAGATCTGTGATCAGACCAGATGGGGTAATAGAAGACATTCCAGTGTCCCTAGACTCTTGGGAGTACCTTGTGGATTTCATGATCCTAACACCCAAGAATAATCTAGGAGGCCATCCTGTTATACTAGGAAGACCTTGGTTGGCTACAGCTGATGCTTTTATTAGTTGTAGGTCCGGTGATATGTATATTTCTGATGGTATTTCAACAAAGAAATTCACTTTATATCCTCCAACTAGGACAATTACAGAACTAGATGACACTCAATGGATAGAGGATGAAGAATATTTACAACCACTCTTCACAATTTCAGAAATTAGTGAAGATAATCAAATTCTGAATACTCTAGAAAACTTTGAATCTTCTTCAGAACACAAACAAGAATCATTTCAAGAGAGATCCAATATTGAGTTCTTTTCATCTAGACAGATGTCTCTTCATTCTATGGACAAATTTGGCAGCTCTACAAGTGAAATCTTTCCAGGCAAAACCTTGAACATAAACAAAAACCTAGAAAGATCTCAACAAGAAGAGTTAGTCAAAGTATTACAGAGACATTCTTCCGCATATGCATGGGAATACACTGACATGAAAGGGATAAGTCCCAAGACTTGTACTCATCACATCTATATAGAGGCAAATTGCAAACCAATCAGACAACCTCAAAGACGGATGAATCCAAATCTTAGGGAAATTGTCAAGGAAGAATTACAATAATTGTTAAATGTTAACTTCATCTATCCTATTTCAGATAGTCAGTGGGTTTTCTTAGTAATTGCACCAAGAAAGGAAAATGGAGGTGTGTTGACCACTAGAACTGAATAAAGCTACTCTTAAAGACCATTTTACCTTACCCTTCATAGATCAAGTATTAGATACATTAGCAGGTAAAAAGTACTTTTCATTCCTGGATGGATTTAGTGGTTACAATCAAATCCAAGTAGCACTTGAAGACCAAGATAAAACCACATTTACTTGTCCTTGGGGTACCTATGCCTACCGAGTATTGCCATTTGGATTGTGCAATGCACCCGCAACATTCCAAAGGGCAGTATTAGGAATTTTTTCTGATCTGATACATGACTGTGTAGAGGTGTACATGGATGATTTTACAGTTTATGGGGATACATTTGAAGAGGCTTTAGAAAACTTGGAAAAAGTCTTAAAAAGATGTCAAGAAGCAAAACTTTCACTTAGTCATGAAAAATGTTTTATGATGTTCACTGAAGGTATTGTTTTAGGGCACCACATTTCAGGGGATGGGATTAGAGTAGATGAGGCGAAAGTTGAAGTTATTTCTAACCTATCCATTCCAAATTGTCAAAAAGATGTTAGAAGTTTTCTAGGATTTACAGGGTATTATCGAATATTTATAGAAAACTTCACCAAAATAGCATCTCCTCTCTTCAAATTACTCACCAAAGATTGTGAATTTAAGTGGACTTCTGATTGCCAGTTAGCTTTTGAAACCCTGAAAACCAAAATTTCTGAAGCACCTATATTAAGGGGACCTAATTGGAAGTTACCTTTTCATATCTCGACAGATGCTTCCGATACAGCTCTAGGAGCAGTATTGGGACAGAAAGATTTAATTCCCTATGCCATCTATTATATCAGTAAAAATTTGACTCCCGCAGAGTTAAACTATACTGTAACTGAAAAAGAGTTTTTAGCTGTTGTTCATGCCATTAACAAATTTAGACACTATATAACAAGCTATGAAACTTTTATTCACACTGATCATTCTGCCATTAGATATTTAATGAATAAATCAATCACTAATGGTAGAGTTATAAGATGGTTGTTATTATTGCAATAATTCAACATTACTATTCTAGATAGGCCTGGAAAACAAAACACTGTGGCTGACTTCCTGTCTAGAATTCAAAATATCAAAGATGACACTCCGGTTGAAGATCAATTTCCTGATGAATATCTTTTTGCAGTTTCTACTCAAACTCCATGGTTTGCTGATATTGCTAATTATTTAGTTTCAGGAAAATTTCCTTCAATTATGAATGCAAGGGAGAAAAGAAAAATCATTAATGATAGTGCAAGATATTCATGGGTCGCTAATGAGTTGTACAAGACAGGTTCAGATTTGATCATTAGAAGGTGTGTTCGTGAAGATGAGATGCCTGAAATTCTCAAGGCATGTCATGATGAACCTTGTGGCGGACACTTTGCAGATAAGAGGACAGCTTATAAGATCCTTAACTTAGGATATTATTGGCCATCCTTGTTCAAAGATGCAAGGGAATATGTAAAAAGGTGTGACAGTTGCCAAAGGGTAGGGAAACCTTCTCCTTCAGGTGAGATGCCATTACAACCTCAGGTACACATTGAACCTTTTGAAAAATGGGCTTTGGATTTTGTAGGACCTATTAGTCCTCCATCAAGACAAAAGAAATACATATTAGTTTGCACCGATTATGTTACTAAGTGGGTAGAAGCTAAACCATTACTTGTTGCTAATGAATCATCTGTAGTTACTTTTCTTTTTGAGGATATTTTTACTCGTTTTGGTGTCCCAAGGGAAATTGTTACAGATCAAGGAGCTCAATTTACATCAAGGCTAGTGGAGCAAATGATGGAGAATTACAAAATCAGACATATAACATCTACTCCTTATCATCCACAAGCAAATGGTCAAGTGGAATCCACTAATAAAGTCATTGAAGGAATCCTAACAAAGACTTTTCATCTACATAGAAGAGATTGGGTAGATAGGCTTCCTGAAGCCTTGTGGGCCTATAGAACTACATGGAGGAACACAACAGGCCATACTCCTTATGAGCTTGTTTATGGAAAGCAAGTTTTGTTTCCCATAGAGTTCCAAATTCAAACATTCAAGATGGCAGTTCAGCTAGGACTTGATCTAACGGAGGCACAAAAGCATAGACTGGAGCAAATTAATGAATTGGATGAGACCAGACAAGATGCAGTTCAGAAAACAAGTCTAGTCCAACAGCAAAGGGCTAGATGGCATGACAAGTACATCAAGGAGAAGAAATTTAAAGAGGGTGACTGGGCTCTCTTGTTTGATTCAAAATTCAAGAATTTTCAAGGGAAATTTCAGACACATTGGCTTGGGCCATATGAAATTGTTCGAATTTTTGATAATGGGGCAGTAAAAATCAGAACTATAGATGAAGAGGAGGTCACTTTTCTTGTGAATGTTCATAGACTGAAGCTATACCACAAGCCACTCTCAAGAGAAGAGTTTGTCAAGAAGTTCCAAGAAGACAATGATGTGAAGTTAATGAAGAAGAGTCTCTCTTCTTCATCAACTTGATTAAATTTTCTGAAGCATTTCTCTTTTGAAAAAAAAAAATAAAAAAAATAATAATAATAAAAATAATAATAATAATAATAAAAAATAAAGGTATAAACATGAAAACCAATCACTGATTGGCATGTTTATACAGAAAAGATAGGGTGAAAATCAGAGTCTCTCTGACACTCTAACTTTTCCCATTTTTGTTTATAAGCAGCTGTTATAAAAATCATAAGTTCAGTTCCATAGTGCTTATGATTCATTTCATCTGACTCCATTCACTTATCCATTCATACTCCATTCCATCCATCATTCATTTCATCTGACTCCATTCCACATTTCATTCATTTCATTCCATCTTCCATCCATTTCATTTTCATGTCAAAACACAAAATTTGATATCATGCTGTAGGTGAATAAAATATGTCATGAATTGCAGTACAACCCTTATGTTCCTTCATTCCATGAACTGAATCCATTTTATTCCATTATCCACTTCATACATATAATAATCCATCATCCATTTTCATCCATTTTCATAACATTTCACCCATCCTCCAAAAACATTTCATTTTCATGATTAAAGTGTTCTACAGGAACATTCTGCAGCTCAGTGGACATTCTGCAGCTGATCAGCCTTTCTGCAGCCCGACAGTCTTTTCGCAGCTATAAACCCTGAAGGCATCAACCAGCAGACATCAGAATTACAACAAAGTGATCCAGTGAATTCATGAATCAAAAACATCAAGAAAATTGTGAAAGATTCCTCCAAATATGAGCAGAGAAGACAAAGGCTACAAAATCATCAAATAAAGGGCAGAGGTAACAAATTTAAATTACGATGGCATTTCATAAAAGTTTAACATAGTTTAGTTGTGGATTATTCGAAAGGTTGTTTTAATTGTTTTATTGATCAAACACCAACAAACCCTCTACAGACTTTGTATTAAAACCTTCCATTTCAAATTTCATATCCGATAGCATTTAAGCGGTGAAATGATCAAAGCATTTGAATTTCCCACGACTCTTAACCAAGTTATTTAATGATGATGATTTTCCCTGCCGTCGTAAATCCTCCGCCGTCTCCTCAATCATTAATACAATCCCTCTACCTCACTCCACTACTCTATGCCGTGACCATTTGCCATAACTTCATTCCGTAGCCAGTATTCCATTCCGAAGACAGAGGCATTATTATCATCAGGAGCAGATCATAAGAGGTAAATTTGGAAGTATAACGGTGTGAGAACTCAAAACCACTTGATCCCGTGAACAGATAGCATATCACTGTGAACGAAGTTTGGAGCATTTCCACTGTCAACACAGAATTATGGCTGTGTAGAGTTTAAAGTTTGTTGTTACCAAAAGACATAGGTGTTAAAATTGAAGTCTTTTGCTACCAAAGACAGAGGTGTGGTAGTGATTGAGTTCGAAAACCATTTGTTACCAGAGACAGAGGTTGAGTTTGAAGTCTGTTGTTACTAGAAACAGAGGTGTTTTTCAGTGATTGAGTTTGAAGTCTTTCTGTTACCAAAGACAGAGGTATTGCAGTATTAAAACTGAAACCGTTTTGCTACTAAGAGCCAGAGGTATTGCACAAAAAGGAAACTTGAAGCCATCTACCACTGTCTATCAGAGACATATTAGCTCGAAATTTGAAATTGCTTTCATATCACTCCAAAGTTCAACAGAAGCACATCAGTCCGAGGTTTCGAAGGCATTTTTCATTATCAAACAGAGGCATACCAGCCAGAGGTTTTGAAGCTGTTACTATTATAAATCAGAGGTATGTCATTCCAAAATTGAAGCCATTTTCATTTAGAGCTTGAAGCCATTTTAATCCGAAAGTAAAAGTCATTGTTTTGTGGGTAGAGAAGAGTGTTAATTTGATATTGAAAAAATCATGGGTTTCATCGTAAGGACTGAGCCTGTGGGATCAAAATATTTAGAAGGTTACCCACAATGCAAGGAGATGTTACAACAAATAGGATGGCTTCAATTCTTGGAAAAGTTTAATGGCTTCCATAAGGAAGTCACCAAAACATTTGCCAGATCATTCCAAGGAACCGAAGTTGAAATAGGGGATGTCAAGTTTACTGTTACTGAAGTTTTTATAGCAGAGGCTACAGGATTATCCAGAACTGGGGAGAGATGGTTTAAAAATAGGGATTTCCACAATGACTCATGGAAACAAATTTTAAAATCACCAAATATGGATGTTAGTGTATTCAAGAAAGGAATTCCCAGCACTGCATTGAAAAGAAAATGGAGAAATATACTACTTCTTTTACAAAAATTTGTTACATGTGAGGGTAGATATGGGACATTTTATGTCTACCACATTAGACTAATGTTGCATTTTCTAGGAGAAGATTTGAATCTACCATATTTCTTGCATCAAAGTCTGAAGAAAATGGCTTCCTGTGTTCAGAGAAGAGTTCAGTTTTTAGAGACAACCCTGTATCATCATGGGTTGGTCAAAATTTTGATTGAGCATCATCTATATAAAACAAATGATACATGGGATGATTTCTTAATAAGAAATCATTTTGAAGAAGCAAAAAAACTATCACCTGAACCACAGCCCACAAAGAGAAGTAGGAAATGGAGGACTTCAAAAGTTGAAATCGGCAAACCAGTCCAAGAGAGCAGTGAAGAAATCATTTTGGAGAAGTTGACTCGAATCAAGAGGCAACTTAAGGAATAAAAGATAATCAAGGAATCTACCACAGAGAAAGGAGAGGGATCCTCTCAGCTTAGGAGAAGCCACAGATTAAAGGGAAAATTGAAGAAAACATCAATCAAACAAACAGGGGTAATCAATATTGAGGATGAAGAAACATCCATTGAAGAGGATGATGAAGATTTTTATGAAGGAACCCCTGAGATTGATCTTGCTCAACAGGAAATCTATGATTATGTGGAAACCTTAGAGAGGACAGCTTCAGAAAGCAGAGAAAGAACCCCCAGTCCTCCACTGTCTGAAATTGATATATTAAGGAGGGATAGGTATGAGTTGGAAGTGTTGAATAGACACATAAAAAATGAGAATGAAATTCTCAAAGATCAAATCAAGCTCAAGACTGACATGAACTCAACCTTATCCCTGCATATAGACAAAGTGGAGAGGACCAATGAGAAGATGAAGACAAGAAACAAAAAGTTAATCAGGGCACTCATAAACCTCAGGTTCAAACTTGTGATCAGGAAACCCAGAAGGCCTCTAGCTTTCAGACAAAGGAGAAGAAGGGGATTAGATGTCCTTGCAGAAGCCTCTGAATTCATAGGATAATTTGCATGAGGACATGCAAAGAGACAGAAGTGGGGGTATGTTGAGCCTCAAATTTGTGCTTTCCTTCACCTCATTTTACCTCATTCTCCCTTGTCCATTTCTATTTTAAACCCAATTGATCAATAAAAATAGTTAAAATTACTTCTAGAATGGTTTACATGACTGACTTGTTGAAATTTGTGATTGTTGCCATTGTTAAGCATTTTGACCGGAACTAGCTGCAGAATGCAGGCATTCCGTAGCTAACCGGCGATTCTGCAGCTACCTTTATGTTTGAGTATGTTCCAGGTGGCCTCTTGAGGAAAACCGCATATGGGCATGATCCACGTCGTGTCTACATGGTTTGTTGCTCATCATGGAAGAGGAAATGAATTCTGGGTACGGTTATGCACGTGGGAACACATTTGTGAAGGAAGACTCCTACTAGGACTATCTCAGTCCAGATGTCTTTTCTTCTTCACGTAGCCACCTCAAAGACTCCTAAGATGATTCGGATAAGGAGAGACATTATTCCTAAATTGTTGTAATTATTGTTACTTGCATTTGCTTTATAAACTCTTGAGTAGACCGAGAGCTTAGTTAGAGATTTTGTGTTAGATTTGCTGCTAGATTTTGTGCAAACTCTGTGATACATTCCTGAAAACGCAGAGTGTCATGTTAAAACTATTGCAACGTTAATGGAGTAGACAAAGTTATTTTGAAGGCGTGATTTAATTTGGAGTTGAATGCCGTCAAGTGGTAGAGGGCCCCTGCCTCTTGCACGGATTTCTTTTGCGTAAACTAGATAAGTTTTCCTAGCTTCCTTTACGTTTTTCATTTGAATTGGTAGTTGTTTTGTTTTATCTACTGTAGTCGTATTCATTCTAGCTCTTCCACAAGAAGACACTCTTCCAACAGACTAAAATGATGAATGTTTAATGACTATGGTATTGTAGGATAGGAGTTAAATTTGTATTTGTTTTTTATTAGCTACTGTAGTCATATTCGTTCTAGCTCTTCCATAAGAAGACACTCTTCCAACAGACTCAAATGATGAATGATTAATGACTATGGTATTGTAGATTAGGAGTTGAATTTTTATTTGTTTTTAACTATACTGTAGTTGTATTCATTCCAGTTCTTCCACAAGAATACATTCTTCCAACATATTATAATGATGAATGATGAATAGCTATAGTACTGTAGGAATTAGTTGTAGTTTTTGCTCTTCACTATCACAGTTGCACTTGTTCTAATCACTCTTCCACAAGAAGAAATTCTTCCAAGACATCCTTAAGAAGTTCAAGATATGACCATGATGTGATAACTTAGTTTTTTTTCATTTGCTTTCAGTTCATTTGCTTTCAATTGCATACAAGTCCACAGTCAGAATTGTTCTACCTCTTCCACAAGAAGGAACTCTTCCAAAATATCACTAATGATGAACAAACAGATTGTGTAACTTCATAGAATAATGCATGTTAATTAGAACGCTCCGGAGTTTCATTTTTCATTTAATTCATGTTCAGCTACTTTGTTTCAAGTTTGATGATGACTCATAGTTCAACATTGTGCTAGTTTAGTAACATCTTAGGTTCATTTTTAGATCAACTTATTGCACTTGCATCTCATAGTCACACTGTCATCCTTTGCACAATAGATTACTTTAGTTGTTATGATTCACAAGACATCCTTCATTATTTACAAATATCTTTTTTTTCTGAAAACCATCAGTGAACCATAACCATAGGAACAGAAGATAACATCATTACAAGGTCTGAAATATTTCTGCAAATTCCTCATCATAAACAGAGCTCTTCCTCAAAAGAACTACTTTGGAAAAGAAACCAACAACTCTTTGAGTATAAGTTCTGTGACATTCAATTAAATTGCAGAATAGAATTAGGGATTAATCATGGAATAGATGAGCTACGACAGAATATTGCATCATTAGTGTTTAACTGTTCAATTAGAGAACTTGCATATTTAGTGATCATTTTTCAAGTTTAGTTTGTGTCATTTGCCTGAGAAGTCATTATCAAGATTTTGTTTCTATTTAGTCATAGTTCAGATGTTACTTCAGTATTTCTAATTGCATTTGCCATTCCTTACATTAGGTTCAACTATGTTTTTGACCACCAATTTCTTTCCATTAGTTTTCTAGGCATTTTCATTGTAAACATAAAATTCCAAAAGACCAAAAACACATAAATCAACATAAAAGACCAAAAACATCACAAAACACTACACACAACGCATTAGGAAACAAGCACCTAGGTACATATGGTACACTTCACTTCAGCAGTTTACAAATCCTGGTTGACAATTAAATGAGCTCAGTTTAGGAGACTAGATTGAGACCCAACAAATCTTCAACGCTAAATTCCTTTGGTCACTGCTGTTCTGAAACAGATATGTCAAGGCTTTCCACATAGTATATGGAGTCGCCTTCTCATGGAGACTTGAGACAATTCGAACTCCCTCCAACAATATCATTCTCGCCTTTGCTACCTTCTTCTGCCATGCATCGAGAAGTTGGGAATCTGCTGCTGTAGGCTTGGGAGCATCAATATCTATGAATTCCTTCAACTCATTGTCCTCCAAAACTGCCTCCATCCTGTCCTTCCATACAATATAATTCAAATTTCCCTCGAGTGCATATTCGAGTCTCAAGCCATTGAAATACATCTTGATCTGTTGCTGGACCCTGAAGAATAAATCGGCAAATTTGAAATTGTTCAAGACAAAATAAATTTCTTCTCTTCTATTGTGATTCCGGGTGCTCTGATACCATGTAGAAATTATATATAAAATATATACCAATGGATTCAATCCGATCATGTAATGTACTAAAACAAGATATTGAATCCTTCTACTATATTTGTGGAATATAAAACATGATCGCTTGATCACATGCAAGTAAGAGAAAGGAAATTATTAATCACACAACACAAGATGTTCTTGGAGAAAGAACTTACTCAAAACCCCTCTATCATATATTGTATATAGTCATATAATGATGAAACAATACAATGCTTTCTCACACCGAGAAAATTCTGCACTCTACTGATCGTCTCACCTTGATCCTCCTCTAAACTGACTAGAAATTATGAGGCAAAATTGACCAACCCTTAGCTAATTCTTAGCCCCTGCTTAGCCCAACCTTGCTCACATAATCCCTAGGCAATTAATCCATATTAAATAGGATAATAAACCTTCCTTGACTGCACAATTCATCATGAGCCTTCCTCTGACTTTATAATTGCACACGGACAATTTGCTAATAATACAATTGATAGTTAACTTCACTTTAACCTCTGTCTCAATTGGATCATCATCAGAATTGACATGCATGCAACTATTAATAGCGAATCATCAATTATATGATAGATCACTACTTTTGAATTAAATCTAATTTAATTCACTTGACCTCTCACTAGCTCATCAGTCAGTTAGAACTTGTTAAAATAATTTTAATTCAATTAATTTGAGTTAACTGATTACACATGCACTAAACTAATGCATTAATTGCAATTGGACCCCCAAAATAATATAATCATTCTACATGCCTCACCTTTGAGCCTCAACTCAAATTTCTTGAGCTAACTCAGTCAATCTGACTTAGTTAACCGATACAAGTTGTTATGAGATGAAATTACAATTTAATTTCCAATTTATTTAAGGGATAAATAAATTAGATGCCCACATTTAGCGCTAGTGTGTAATTGAATTCCTCACTCATATGTGACTAGAATCCCACACCAATTATGTGGTCAATTTTTGTCCTTTTTGGATGCCAATTTCACCATTTCTTGTTGCAAATTTCAACACTAATGACACACATTTCACATTTGAGAGAATTGTTTTTTTATAAAATCCAAATGCCACTAAATCATTTGGATGTTGGCCTTTACAAATTTGTTGTGGAGGCTGGAAAAATAGTGGAGAATAATTTTTTTGACCTTTTCATTCTTTTAGAGATGAATTTGGGTGGAATTTGTTAGAAAGGTATGATATGCAATTGGTTGAGCATATCTCATCATGTATACCTCTTCCATAATTAAAAAATTAAATGTTCCATCAAAAAGTGAAATATACCAGTTATATGTTAGTCCTATTAAGGTATACAAGAAGACTCTAACAATTAAATCATCATATTGAACTAAATAAATATCACATATAGTTAAGAATCGATCAAGATGTTTCTTTGGATCCATATGCTACCACCACTAAAAACATGATGTTTCTTTGGATCCATATGCTACCACCACTAAAAACATGAAGAACTCTTTGTGGAATGATAGGAAGTTGATTTTGTTCCCCTCTAAGATCAAGAGGGATAGACCTTTGTCATATTTCATACATTATAATGTTCAGATTCGTATTATTTTCTGCCTTGCCTCTATTTCTTACCTTTCTTTATTTTTTCTATTTACTCATCTCCATCCTTCTTTCATGCCTATGTTTTTCTCTATTAGGTCCCTTACTAGTGTTATTGCTAGTAGGTATTTTATTATTGTTAGTGTAACCCCTTATTGTTATTATTGTGCCCTTAAATTATTTTTAGGTCGGCTAGGGATTACATTGTGGCCCCATGGACTCCTATATATAGAAAGGAGGTTTTGTAATTTGAATCATCCAAGAATTGTTCATTAATGTAATGTATTGGAGGTTTACCCCTCGAAGTGGCTTATTTGTAAGGCGTTGATATCTCTTTTCTTCTATTTTTGGAGCTAGTTTCACAACATTTCGTATTAGAGCTTTGGATTCTAGGGTTTTCGCTGCTCCAAACTGGTCATCGTGGAATTTTCGCTATAAATTTGTTTCTACGAAGGTTCAGAAGCTAAAATTTTTAGAGTGCAAAGCCAAAATCCCGAGGAATATCATCGCAAAATTTTAGAGCTTGGTTCGCAATATTTTTGGAGATATGATTTGTGAAAGCTAGGGCTATTTGCAGACTCTTGAATTTAACCTAAACAGGTCATCGCAGAATTTTCGCTATAAATTTTTTCTACGAAGATTCAGAAGCTGAAATTTTTAGAGAGCAAATTCGAAATCCTGATGAACATCGTCGCAAAATTTCAGAGCTTGGTTCACAATATTTTCGTAGATATGATCTGTGGAAGTTAGGTCTGTTTCAGGATCTTGAATTTCATCTCAAAGAGGTTATCGTGGGAAAATATTCATAACTCTCTCTCTGAGCATCAGATTGGAATTCTATAAAAATTGGCCACAAGTAAACGGACTGTAGTTTCCTGTCTATCAATTTCAAAGCCAAAGGAGGAAACTGTGACATGTGGCAAGTCGTAGAAGTTCGCTTTACTGAACTAGTCCATAATTGGGTCATTGTGGGAGATTGGACATAACCTTGCCTTGAAGAATCCAAATTAGGTCAGACTTGTGACATTTGAAAGAAGCTTTAGAGGGCTACTACGAGGCCCAATTTTAGATATTGAGGATCCGCAATTATTGAGATAATTCAATTTCAATATAAATCTCCTCAAGAGCAAGTAAAAGGTGTGTATTTTTTTTTCCCGAATTGCATAAGTCTTGTTTGAAGAATCAAGTTGAATTGATTCCAAGGGCATATTGTAGATTAGATATCAGTATTGGATTCTAAAATGGCCCCTAAAAAGAATTCAACACCCATTAAGCCTTTAGAAAGCTCTACTATGACTCATGAAGACGAAGAATGGCAACATGACATATCAAAATTACAAGAGCAAGTGCAACAAATTTCGCTCTCGCAAAGAGCAACAAAAAATGACATGGAAGTTTTGAAGAAAGGCGTGGAAACTAAGATGGATGGTTTGAATTAAGGCGCGAAATATAAGATAGATGGCATGGAATCTAAGATGGATGACATAGAAGTTAAGATCGATGAAAAAATGGAAAACATGAAGAATGATCTAAAAGCAGACATGGAAGGTTTGACAAAGTTGATACAAGAAATGTTTCCCAATGGTGAAAAGATAGTAGAGGAAACTCATGATGAGAACAAAATAAATGTTAATCGTGATTTCATAAACTCTAATGTTGGCGGGAAGAACCACCATATTCCAAAAATGGATATGAGGAAATTTGATGGAAAGGATCCTGTAACATGGATACTACAGATGGAGCAATATTTTGATCTCAATAATGTAAAAAACACACAAAAGGTACGCATTGCAGCTTTAAATTTAGAAAAAAATACATTTGTATGGTATCAATGGCTTTGCTCCCGTAAAAATATTGTCACTTGGCCAATTTTTACGGAGGAAATGATAGCACATTATGAGGATACAAAGAGAAACAACTTCATTAGCTAATTGATAAATCTCAAACAAAAAGGTTTAGTGGGGGAGCACATTGAGGACTTCCAAAAATTGAATATAAGGGTAACTGATATTCCAAAGGAACATAGGATTGATCTCTTCATAGGTACTTTAAAGGATAACATCCAACATAAAGTTCGTGTTTTGGAACCTAATTCATTGGAGAAGGCATTCAGGTTGGCAAGAAAATTTGAATGTAAAATTATGGTGACAAGGAAGCCTACCACTCACTTCTATAAAGAGGGAAGTGTTGCTACTCCTAGATTTCCACAACCTACAGGGTTGACACCACAACAATTGGAAGAAAAAAGAGCAAAAGGGCTTTGCTACAGTTGTGATAGCAAATACAATAAAGGTCATAAGTGTGTTGAGAAGAAATTATTTTATATAGAATGTGAAGAGGAAGAAGAAAATGAACAAGAAGAGGATATACACCAGGAACCAACCCTAGAAGAGAAAGAAATGAGTCTGACCATATCGTGTAATGCATTGGTAGGAATTACCACTCCTAAAACTCTCAAGATAGAAGAAGATATCAAGAAGAAAAAGGTAACAGTGTTGATTGATTCAGGTAGTACCCATAATTTTATTCATTGTAAGGTAGCCAAGGAATTGAATTGTTTCCTATACCCAGCACCAGAATGTCAAGTGATGGTTGCAAATGGAGGAACTATAAATTTCTCTGGAAAATGCCATAATATCAAGCTAACCATGGGGCAATATTTATTGAATAGTCCAATGCTTTCCATTCCTATGGGAGGTGCTGATGTTGTACTAGGAGTACAATGGTTACAATCTTTGGGGACAGTAGCTTTTAATTTTCAAGAACTTTTCTTGAAATTTTTTTCACAAGGAAAGGAAGTCGAATTACAGGGTATTTCAGGGAGGCCAGGAAAGATAATAAGCTCTAATGTCATGACAAAGCTTCTAAAGAAAGAACAACGAGGCGTAATTGCACAATTATGCTCACTAAAAGTTCCAACATCAAAATCATCTATTTCTGTAGATCTCCAAAAAGTCTTGGACAATCATTCCAAGGTTTTTGAAACTCCCAAAGGACTCCCACCTATTTGTGATCATGGTCATGCTATTCATTTGATTCCAGGAAGTGTTCATCTAAACATCAAGCCTTATAGATATCCTTATGTCCAAAAGAGCGAAATTGAACGTATGATTGCAGGAATGTTAGAGGCTGGTATAATTCAACCTAGTCAAAGTTATTTCTCTGCTCCTGTAGTATTGGTACACAAGAAGGATGGATCATGGCGCATGTGTCCGGATTATAGGGAGCTCAATAAGCTCACCATTGAAGATAAATTTCCCATTCCTGTAATTGATGAATTATTGCATGAATTACATGGAGAAATTTATTTTACCAAGTTGGATCTTCATTCAGGATATCATCAAATTAGAATGAATACTGAAGATATTCCGAAAACAACATTTCGAACTCATGAGGGTCATTATGAATTTTTGGTCATGCATTTCTGCCTTACCATTGCACCTTCTACATTTCAAGGGTTGAGGAATTCCATTTTCAAACCCTTCCTTAGAAAAATTGTGCTAGTATTTTTTGATGATATACTAATCTACAACAGGTCTTGGAAGGATCATGTTCAACATGTTGACAGGGTGCTCAAACTATTGGAGGAGAAACAATTATATGCAAAAACATCCAAATGTTTCTTTTGAGTACAAGAGGTGGAATATCTGGGTCATATTGTATCTCACGAGGGTGTTAAGGTAGACCCTAACAAAATTAAAGCCATTAAAGAATGGAAATTCCCCACAACCATAAAGCAGTTGCGAGGATTTCTCGGGTTAACAGGGTATTATCACAAGTTTGTTAAGAATTATGGGAGAATAGCAGCACCTCTAACAACATTATTGAAGAAAGATGCATTTTCATGGACTCCTGAAGCAACTAAGGCCTTTGAACATCTTAAAGAGTCAATGTGCCTAGCACCGGTCTTAGCTACGCCAGACTTCACAAAAACCTTTATTGTGGAATGTGATGCCTCAGGAAAGGGAATTGGTGCAGTTTTAATGCAAGAAGGAAGACCCATTGCTTTTGAAAGTCGTCCAATCAAAGGAAAGTATTTACAGAAACCTATTTATGAGAAGGAAATGTTAGCAATACTGCATGCACTAAAGAAATGGTGAAGTTACCTAATGGGAAGACACTTCAAGGTAAAAACTGATCATGATAGTCTTAAACACTTTTTGGAACAAAGACTATCTTCAGAAGAGTAGCAAAAATGGGTCACAAAGATGTTGGGTTATGACTTTGAAATAATCTAAAAAAAAGGAAAGCTTAATGTTGTTGCAGATGCACTCTCAAGAAAGGATGAAGAGGTGGAAGCATTGCTTTGTGCCATTTCTATTATCCAACCAGATTGGATAACTGAAGCAAGAGATGAATGGAAGAAGGACAAAGATGTATGGACACTCATTCAAAAGTTGCAGCAAGATCCTAGTACATCCGATACATTTAGTTGGAAAAATGATTCCTTATGGTACAAATATCGCTTATATCTTTGTAAGAATTCCCAACTAAAACAAAATATTCTTCTGGAATTGCACACTTCTCCTTTAGGAGGACACTCAGGATTTTTAAAAACTTACCACAGGGTGAAGAAAGAATTTTTTTCGGATGGCCTTAAATCTGATATTCAAAAGTTTGTGGCGGAATGTTTGGTTTGCCAGCAGAATAAAGTGGAGACAATTAAGACCCCGGGACTTCTACAACCTTTATCCATTCCAAGTCAACGCTGGGAGGAGATTTCAATGGATTTTATCATAGGTTTACCTAAGTCCGAAGGAAAGAGTGTCATCATGGTGGTAGTTGATAGACTTACCAAGTATGCACACTTTTGTGCATGATCTCATCCATTTAAAGCAAGTACAGTTGCTACTACATTTATGGATAGAATTCAAAAGCTACATGGAAGCCCAAGGGTTATTGTGAGCGACAGAGATCCCATTTTTACTGGAAATTTTTGGACGGAGTTATTTTCTTGTTTGGGTACTCAATTAGCTTATAGCTCATCTTATCATCCTCAATCCGATGGTCAAACTGAGATAGTAAATAAATGTTTGGAAGGATATCTTCGTTGTTTTGTATCTGATAAACAAACACAATGGGTCAAGTGGTTACCTCTAGCTGAATGGTGATATAACACTTCCTTCCATACTACAGAAAAAATGACCCCATTTATGGCACTTTATGGACATCATCCACCATCCATCACATCATCTTTAAGAGAAAATTTGAAGGTTCAAGCAGTGGAAGATCACATCGAGCATCAACAAGAAGTTCTCCAACTCTTAAAGGACAACCTGAATTTGGCACAAAATCGAATGAAACAACAGGCAGATCAACATCGTAGCGAGAAAAGTTTTGATGTAGGAGACTGGGTATTTTTACGGCTACAACCATACAAACAAATGTCCCTCAAGCAAGCTAAGAAGGATAATAAATTATCGCCAAAGTACTATGGTCCTTACAAGGTGTTACACAAGATTGGTACTATGGCATACAAATTGGAGCTTCCTTCTTCTTCGCGAGTACATCCAGTTTTCCATGTTTCATGCTTAAAGAAGGCTATAGGTGAAAATATTCCAGTTCAAACAATATTGCCAGAACTTGATGAGGAAGGAAAAATCATATTGGAACCTGAAGCGGTCACAGAAACAAGAACTCGACATCTACGGAATCGATCAATTTCAGAGTATCTCATCAAGTGGAAGAACTTACCCACTGAAGGTTCTACATGGGAGGATGAGAATTTTATACAGAAGCACCCAGAGCTACTCAAGCGTTGAGGACAACACTTTTTTGAAGGAGAGGGGCATGTTAGGTCCCTATATTACTAGTATAGTCCCTTATTGTTGTTAGTGTAACCCCCTTATTGTTATTATTGTACCCTTGTAACCCCCATATTGTTATTATTGTGCCCTTAAATAATTATTGTTAGGTTGGATAGGATTACATTGTGGCCCCACTAAGGTTACATTGTGGCCCCATGGACTCCTATATATAGAAAGGAGGTTTTGTAATTTGAGTCATCCAAGAATTGTTCATTCATGTAATGTATTGGAGGTTGCCCCCTCAAAGTGGCTTATTTTTAAGGCGTTGATATCTCTTTTATTCTATTTTTGGAGCTGGTTTCACAACATTCTCTTCTAGTATTTTTTTTCTTTTGGATCTCCCATTGCATCTTCTTCTTTTTAATATTTTATTCTTCTTAAACTAAAGAAATTTATGTTTGAGCTTTTTGAATTGTCGCAAAAAGTATTATTTTTCTCCTTGTTATTTGTCCTTCAAAAGCCTTGAGAGAATCCAACATTCAACATGGTTTCCTTTCTCTTTGTATTTCAACAAATTGTCCTAATTCAGCAAGAAATTACCAAGATTATTCAAGATCTTGTCAAGTTAATGTCGTTTGGAAAAAAATGTATAATTGATTTAGAAAACTTCTTTAATTTTCAAGTCCATTTGGTATGTGAGGTCGAATTAGATCCTAAACAAATAATAAAATAATAAATATTTTATTGGTATGTGAAACCAACCTTTTGCTTAAATCGCTAGTATTGTCGCCAATATATGTTGATAGTTGGAATTGGTCAAAGTATCAAAGACAACATTCGAGGGAAAATTTGTCTCCCTTGTTTTCATAGAGGTGTCACTCTTCTTTTAAATAAATAAAGTAAAGATAAAATGAAAATAGAAAATTCCGGAGAAAAAACCACACTTTATATTATATGAGTGTTAACAATGATATACTACAACATTCTTATAAACATGAATACAACTTTTATATTTATTAGACATCATTTTCCAACAATAACATAAAGTAAAGCATTGCACATTAGGACAAATGAAATAAAAATGGAACATATTTATAGAGAACTTTAAAATATAGTTACATTTAAAATCATATGAATGAAAGTAACTACATACTTACAATCTTGAGCTTAAAGTTCAAAGTCAATAGACCATACGAGTTATGAAATCCTACTAGTTCTTAGATGTGGAACCTTTAAAATATATAGAGATGTTTGTATAACAATTTATATTATTTGAGAAATTAAAATGCATTCATCAATTTAAGGACGAGGATGGGGCTACTACAAACCATATAAATAGGAAAATAGGCCTAGAAGGGAAAATAAACTCCATTGAGGAATCGACCTTGATAGTAAGAAACTTTGAAATGAAAAGGTTGCATGATTACTAAATGGGAGGAGATAATGAAAGAAAGGAGAACCCAAATTAGAAACTTGACTTATAAAGCTAGAAAATACTTTTTTTTTTTTTTTTACTTGATGAATTCTATATTTATTGTCAAATCTTCTTTAGTAAAACCTAACCACTCCAATTGTTTTTGAATTGTTGAAATTAGTTAGTCTTCAACGATTTTTCTATATGCCATTTTCTAACCACCTTGTGATATCATAAAGTTTCTATGGTGATTTCATGCTTTACATAGACATTGGAAAATTATTTCAATTCAACACTTAGCTGATGTGTCATATTTTCTTGATCGTGATTTTTGTTGGTGATAGTTGACTAACCACTTTTTGTAGAAATTATACAACAAGCATGTATATCATGGATTCAATCCGATCTAACAATGTGCTAAAGCTAGATACTGAATCACTTCTACAAATCAATTGCGGAATTAAAAACACAATCACCAATCACATGAAGCAAAGAGGAATCAATCAAACCACAACACAAATAATTTCTCGGGGAAAGGTTACTGCTCAAAACCCCTCTATCATATATTGTATATTCCATAAGGAATCATGAAACAATTACAATGCACTGTTCTCACAAGAGTCTCCTGCACTCTGCCTATCGTCTCACACTGATCCAGACAAAATTGGGCCAACACTTAGCCAATTCTCAGCTTGCCTTGCTCACAAAATTCATGAGGAATGCAATCCTTATTCCTTAGGAATTTTAGCATCTCTCAACTGCGCTGAGTTTCATGGGAATCTTGTGGTGTTTTAACTGCATCTAGGCAGTCTGCTAATATCACAACTGATAGTTAACATCCCTTTCACCTTTGTCTCAATTGGGTCTCCACTGGAATTGACATGCATGCAGATAATAATAGTGTATCCTCAGTTGCATGTGAGATCATTGATTGTGAATTAAATAATATTTAATTCACTTGATCTCTCACTAGTGTATCAAACAGTTACAACTAGTACAACTGAGTTTAACTCACTTAATTGAGTTAAACTGATTACAACCTGCATTAAATAATGCACAACTGCACTTCGAACTCTGTTACAACTAGAATTACTCTGAATGCCACACCAACTACCCTCAACTCGAAATTCATGAGCTAACTGAGTTTAGCAAACTTAGTTAACTATTACAAGTGATTATGAGATAATATTACATTTTATTGTCCATCTTAATTAAGGGATAACTAAAATAGACATGCACCAAATTTAGCCCACACTAGTGTAGGTGCTGCTAAGACTTGTGGTCCCACACTAGTGTAGGTGCTGCTTGGACCTCCTGGCCCCACACTTAGTGGAGGTGCTGCTTTGTTGTTTTTGTTGCTAATTTCACTGTTTCTTGTTGCAAGCTTCAACACTTTTGAATATATTCCTTTGAATTTTTTTTGGTTGTTTCAATGTTTCAACCCATAAAAATACAAATTTCATATAACTTCTCTTTCATTTATTGTTTTGTTAATATGGCACCAGTCACCATATGTGGGCCATTTAACTCCTTTTCCACGTGAACAAGTTTAAATAATATATTCATCCTTTTTGTAGTAGCATTGTCTCAATCAATAATAAATTGTCTAATGAACTAATTCTTTCACTCTAGCAAGTGTTTAGGTGTTTGAGTCATCCCTTTGAGGAAAATTCGATTCTTTTGTTTGCACTCATTCATGTAAATGAACCTAACAATAAAGTCACTCATCGCATTTTTAATAAAATACTCATTAGACACCAAATCTTCTTGCAAATTTTCTTCGTAAGAAGTAATCTTAGAGGCAAGAATAAGTGAACTTTTTGTGAAATTCCAAGGCAATAGGATAACATTCAGTGTTTTGTTAATGTTTTTAGCCACAAATCCTTCTTTCTATTTGTTACACTAAAATTTGTCACCATGACGTTTAGCTATCTATATGGGTTCATCATTACCTATTTATTGCTCCCTTAGAGGTCCAAAAACTTAAAGTTCCTAAATCAAGTCTTGGAATTTGGAAAAAGCTTATTAAAACCCTAAAAAGCCTAACTCCGCACTTTTCCTAGTCATTTCCTGCGGTATTGCAGTTTATTGCTATAAAACCTGCAACACATCCCGCACGTTCTGCTCATTAAAACTGCGAACCCCTGTAAAAGGTAAAATAAGAAGAAAAGTAAGTTCTAGAAGCCCAACTGGTCGAATATTCTCCTAGTTGGGGCCTTCTAGAAGCGCTATCTGGTCTAGCTTCGCCCCTTCCATTCATGAACCTTTATCCCTTCATAAATGGAACTATCCCTTGGTTTTTGGAGCTGAAATCCCATGATGAGAGGGCTTTATCCCTTAATTATTGGAACTGAAACTACCTCATTTTTGTTATAAATTGAGACCATGTTTCAGTCTCAAGGGTACTTAGAACTTGGTAGTTTTGAGGTGAATTGCTGAAGAAATTATACTCTCCAAATTTGGCATCATTGGCATGAGAGAGATTACATACTCATGGCCATAGTCTTATGCTGATTTAGAGAGTTGAAGTCTTGTCAAATTGAGGAAAACAGTTGTTCAGGACCTCGGAAGAACCTGTACAAACATCAAGGTGTCAAGGTTGTAAGGTTTCTTCTTTTATTCGAAGTTAATACAAATGGATTCTATTTTCTCATTGAGTTGTTCGTCTATCTTTTGAATAATTTAATTCTTGGATTCCTTGATCACTAAGATAGATTATTGCTTTTGAATTATCATATCTTGCAGATGCTTTTGCTCTTGTTTTCTTGTCTTTTATTGTAGATTTATACGCTGGATCAATACCTTCTTGAGCGACTGGATTGAAGACCAAGTAAAGCATTGGACTCCAGGTAGGAGCATCTCTCTATAGTTAATTAATAATTCTTAAGCATAATGGTCTAGATAAAATGGTCTACATTTGTTTATTTGTTTCTAGAGATCCTTAGGATACTAGGGAGATCGCTCTTGTCTGCAAGAGGGATTTGTCTATCTAACACTAGTAGTAAACTTGATTCAACAATTTTTTCAACTAGACTTTAATGTATTTAATGATTCAACAAATAAAGGCTTGGGACATAAAGTAGCTTTCAACTCCTTTATTTTCTTTTTCAAAGTAATTATTTATTTTTCTTGTTCAATTATTGAATATTCTAAAGCATCTCTTGTAGCTCTTGGTGTAGCTTCAAAACTTAGGAAGTTACGATTTCTGCAATATTAATGTCAAAGTTTCACTGTCCAACCATTTTTTCTTTTTTTACATAGGCCTTTCTTATTTGTATTTTTTCAAATGCTTATCAAATTTTTCTTTGTGCAGTGTTATTAATTCTTTCTAAAAAATAATAGTGTCTTGAGTAGCAAGTTCCTCAACAAGTATTTTGTTTTCTAGTATTTGCTTCTAAGCCCATGTAGGGACTTCAACCGCAACACCAATTTTGATATTCTAAGAAACAATAGATTCATGTTGAATATCATTAACAACCTTTCCTTATACCTTTCCCTTTCTTTTCAGACTACTGGAAACAACATGAAAATTTTCAACCAAATCTCTTGGAGAGTCTACACCTCCTTTGCCACCAACCCTTTTGTTTTGCTTCTTTTCTTTTGAAATATATTTTCTTGCTCTTAAATTTTGGAGATGGAAGGGCTCTTATGAGAATTAACAAAGGAACCATGGTTAATATTCTTGTAGGTGGTCTCTTCTACTTTTGTATTTCATATGCTCTAATTAGAGTATCATCATTGATAGGGTTGTCCTCATGTTCTTCTTCTCTTGATTTCAAATTGTCTCTAGCTCCTTCTTTCATTTGCTGACTAAAACTAAAAACACAACCAATAAATTCATATATGCAAATGTACATTAGATTTCACTCTAAATTTTCAATTTTAAAGGAGTAGGGATGAACTACTTTTTCCTTCTTTGATTAATAAAATGTTTCCAGTATTTATACTATCAACATACTTAAGCAACAAATAACTTGTCAAAAACCTAACATGGAAGGAGCGTAGGTCTTCCTTCAAAACCATAGAGTCTGATGTAAGAAAATATTTCTTAGCATTCAAAAATGCATTTTCTTGACAAAAGAGTTTGAATCTCATCAAAGAGCTCTCTTTTATTAGGACCAAAAATAAAATTCCTGAACTTTGTAATGAAATAATTTTGAACTTGATAGAATAGAAATGAATCATTTTGCTTCCATAATAGGCTATGAAAATTGAATAGGTTTTTCATCTATATTTACATTTTGAGCACAAGGTAGGTCTTTAAACACATGTACATAAAGTAGGCATAAGTCATATAAGTAGTCATGAAGAGTCTTTTTGAGCTCTTGAAATTCCATAATTAATAGGAACTCCCATTGAAAATGATATTATCCTAGTCCAATATCATTTCTTCCATGATCAATAAGATCTTGACCAACAATTCTCACTAACAACCACACAAACTGTTTATAAGGGTCGACCATTTTATTTAGCTAAATATGAACATCATCCATTAAGATATAAGAAATGCTTTTCGAAAAACTTCTTAACAGTTCACTACATCCTCCTTAAACTTTCATCAATTCATTTACCTCATAAATTTTGAAATCTGTAAGTGATAAGATTTTTGTTGATTTTTTCTACCACCCTTTTATGCTTATCAAACTTTATTGTGTACCCTGAAACCATAGTTATAAAGTTGGATGATTTAGAGACACAACCTGCTTTCACTATTATTATAATCATAACCTAATCTTATCAAACTTTGTTGTGTACCCTGAAGCCATAGTTATAAAGTTGGATAATTTAGAGACACAACCTGCTTTCACTATTATTATAATCATCCCAACTTGGTTGCCACCTAGTTTATCTTTGGATAGTTCTCAATACCACTTATAAGTTTATCAATAATCATCCCAGCTTGGTTGCCACCTAGTTTATCTTTGGATAATTCTCAATACCACTTATAAGGCCCTTTCCTCTTACCCATTATCTTTTCGTTTGATAGTCTCAAGGTACTTGGTATATTAATCTCTTAATGTTTACTAAATGAGAAAGATTACGCTAGATATTACCAACTCCATTAATTACTTGCTGTAATATTACATAATGGTGCTTTAATGATTATATTTTCCTCAAGGTAAGCCATGTGATCATCTTATTCAGAGGCATTCTGGATTAAATGCTGATATCAACTGAAATGAAGTCATGGCAATGGTCCTTTAATTCACCTAGAAAATGATGCTTTATCTAAAACCGAATGATCGGTAGTCTAAGTGTTGAGTCAAGATGGATGAATACAGGGGAGTCAAAAAATCAAATTGTTGGAGCATTTGAATTATATATTTGATAGTGAAAATGGATTCAACACTATCAAGAATTTTGTGGCACCAAAAAAATTAAAGTTTGACAGCTATAACTCAGAATTTCAAAAAATTATGTCAAATTTTATTATAATCTTACCATAATTTTCTTTATTTTCCAAACTAATCTGTAGATTTTTTTAGACTACAAATAAGAATCTGGGCATTGAGAATTAGATATATAAATTGAGTGATAAGTGATAACAACGTCCTGCCATTCTGACCTTTAGAAAAATGATTAAGTATAGATGTTTTTTTAAGAGAAACTAAATACTAGGGACCAAAAATATGTATGAAAGTTCATTGAAACCAAAAGTTCAAATACTTTGGTGTTAATATAAATTTTTTGTCAATATCTCTATAAAAAGAGACAAGCCCAGACAATACCATCTTTTATTTGGTGTTAATATAAAATTTTAGTCAATATCTCTATAAAAAGAGACAAGCCCAGACAATACCATCTTTTATTGGGATTTTTGACATCATTTATACCTCTTTTTGTCTAAATTCTACCTATACCTTCAGTGTTGAAAGAAATTTTTGACGATCTTATTGGCTTGCATTTTATCACATTCCATTCATTATTTGATTTTAAGTAGAAATGAGTACTAAATGAATGTTTATTGTAAAAACTCTAAAAGTTTTCTATAGAAACTTTACAAGTCTGTTGCATATCCAATTTTACAAAGATACAACAAATATTGAATTTCATGCCAAGAATTTCGAAATCCATGTGGCAAAACAACAAAATGTTTAGAGTAGGATTCAAACTCTTGGAGATGTGGATCGTGTTGACATAAGTTTTTTTTTTTTCAAGCTTGCTAACATAAGCTTCTATATAGTGCATGCATGACACATAACTATACATATTTTAATTTTCATATGGTTGTAAATAAAAACAAGTATAAGTTGTACTTTGCATTAAGTTCACCAATGGACCAACGTAGTAATAGTTGTATTAAGAATAGCTTGAAAACCATTGATGTTAAAGTTGTGAAAAGAATAATTTGATGTCTATTAGTATTGAACTTGTTGCTCTTTGTTGACTAGGATAGCTTTAAAATAATTAGTTCTCATACACTAATTTTAGATATTCAAGGGATACTATGAATGGAACTTTTCCTCTTGTCGAGCATCAACTGAAGAAGTTAATTTTGTAATCATAGCGTTTTTTTAATGGAAATGATTTATTTATTTATTTTGCGAAGTTAATCTCTAGTTATTACTATACTTTTTTCGATTAGGTAGGGCCTACTTCATCAAAATAGGTGTTGTAGTATTTAATTTTATAAGATTATATTATAGGTAGTTTGTATTTGCTTTTAATTGTTTAAGATTTGACAAATTTTCAATTCTATAGATTGCAGTTGGTTTGTAACAATCACATTTCCTTGTAAATTATAATTGTCATTTTTTTCTATTAAGTTTGTCATATTTTAATAGACTTGCATTTTTTTTTATTAGTGAGAATTTCCACATTTAAGTTGCATTTCAAATTTGGATTTATGACATTTGTGCTTCTTAAGTAGGTTATAATTTTTTTTGGACAACTATATTTAATTATGATAATTGTTACCTTGGATTGTAGATACTAATCTAGTTGGCAAGGTTAGTCTTTACTTTCTTATCAAAGAGGTATGGATTTATTTTTCAATACTCTACTTTCCTGCACAATATGAAATTTAATTTATGGTACTTTAATTCTCCCGCATAGTTTGAATTTAATTGCTTGCAATTGACCTTTCAGTTAGTTTATTTCCTACACTCAATTTCCTTGTTAATTTCTTATGATTGTTGTTTCCTTTCCAATGCCCCTGTGATTAGTTAGAGCTATTAATTCTTTGCCAAAATTGTGATATTATTTATGCCATTATTTGTAAGAGTGATTGTTGAAATTGTAACTGCAACCAAGATAAACTAGTGGAAGTAGAAACTATAGCCTACATATATAGTGCATGGTAACTCATAAGTCAACCAAGAACTTCAAGTTGACAAACTTAATGCAAAGACTCTTTGCTTGCCTTTCTAAAAATTAGTGAGGTAATTAAAAATCCTGTTAAGAGGGTCATGTAGTAACCTTTCATGTATTAGTTTAAGATGCTTCTTACCTTCCCCAAAGGTTAGTGTAACTAAATGCACAACCCATCCCAATTGCACCTCCTTTCCTCAAAGATCAACATGTTCCTAGTTAGTCATAGATCCAACAAAACATAGTGCTTTATAATAAGCATTAGCTCCATCATTTAACCACACTTCCCAACATTGTAGAAGTGATAATTTATCCCACTTAAATTGATTATTGCAACTAAATTGAGATAGTTATAGCTACACAATCCTAGAGAAAGGACATCAAACAAATAGGTGGTCTACTGTCTCATAATCGTTCATACATAAACAACACAAACCAAGACTAGACAAATTTATTTTTTGGTTGTTGTCTCATGTTAGAACCTTGTTTTCCAAAATAAGCCACTGAAAATATGTTAATTTCAAAGCGAAACATAGCTTCCAAACAAGCCACCACCATTATTTCTATTTTTCCTTGTTCCTCACAAAAAAAGCTTCATACCCATGGTGGAATTGTTCCTCGACCTCTGTAGCTCATACTCCTCGCCAATTAGACAAATAACATTATGTCTAAGCATGCTTATATAATGCACCCATTCCTTAACCAAGTCATCCTCTAAACCTAATTCAAACCTAATTCATTTGTAGTCTTCCAGCCCTGTAGCCCATGAGTGTTTTCTATTCTATATTTTGTGTTTTTCATGTGTATAATGCATCTTCTACGAAGTGTTACTTCAAAGATCCTAACATACCGCCTTCTTATTCCCTCTAGCAATTTTCCAGGTGATCCATCTCTGAAGTACATCAAAGGCTTTGGATAAACCTTTCCATACATTAGAATCTCTTTTGATTGAATTTTTGTCTTGTGAGATCCACACCTCAAGGTCCTTTTTGTCTAGTTATTTAGCTTTCATCACCTTCCCCCATAGACCATTCATTTTTAAACATCATCCTCCATCGAATTTTTGCTAAAGGGCCTGGCTGAAGATATTTTTTAACTCCCATATACTTAGCTCCTTAGGTCTAGCTAATCTCATCCACTAGACTACTCCGTACTAGTGTCATACATTACTCCATTTATATGCAAGGCTAGATGAAGCTAAAGCATTTTACTTTTCATTTTGTGTAAAATTCCTTTTACTCCATTTCTATTCTGGGCTAGAGGAAGTTAAAGCATTTTACTTTTCATCTTGTGTAAAATTCATTTGGAAAAGTAAGATTATGGAGATCCAATAGACCAGAATAATTTCAAGATCAATTTGACCAACACCAATATGTTTCAACCAGATAACCACTTTTAACACCAACCTGCAGTATGGCTTTAAGGTTAGAACCTTTTACATCTTTACAGTGTTTTCTTTTGCATTCAAGTAGAACAAAAAAAAATACTGCTCTCATGATCCTCTGTCTACATCCAACTGTTCTAAACAAGCTATCCTTATATAATCTCCAAAACACTCCTAAAACTACTATATATTTTCAGAATAACAAATAACACTACTCTTCATGGTTCACCCAGAGAGAAAGGGCATCTTCAATTCCTTGTTTTTAGAATCCTTGCAGAAAAGAAAAGAAAAGTACGCCTCACCAGTTTCCACCACCTGCAAATCCAAAGTCATCTCCATCTGTGCCTCAAAATATTTATCTTCTTCACTATTCTCCCCGAATGCTTCTGATTTAGACAATAGGTTCAAATTTTCATCTTGAAGTTTGACAAATGTAGCCTTCCAATTTAGTCTCGACCAAACTGAGTTTATGGTTTAATAAATCAAAGTGGGCTCGCGACTCGGTTAACATCATTTCTCCTTGCCTGGAAACCAAGCTTATAATAAAATCCACTAGTAAAGTTAACTTGAATAAATAGAAATTATTAATTTCCTCACCCTCAAAGCTATAAATGTTTCTCCATTGGGACAATCACATCGCGAGCCTTCGATTCTCTTAGAGGAATGGTTCTCCATATGGACATTTTCTTTCAAATGAAACCCTAGATACTCAACTCCTTGGTCCAAAGGCTTAATTTTCATCGCAAGAGCTATAAAATTCTTCCTTGTAAGGTGTCATTGAGCCCATTGAAAAAAAGATGAGATTCATGCACATTTATGTCCATGCTTGTGGATTTGCAAAAAATATCCAACAAGGGTTTGAAAGTAGACATTTCCCTCAAATTACATCTCCCAAACAAAATAATATTGTTGACGAACAATAAGTGAGAGATCATTATCATGCCTGTAGCATTTATCCCTCTAATAAAGCAAACATATCTAGCTTAGAAAAATGTGGCATAATAAACTCTTGCCTTAGACCCCTAGTAGCTCTAAAAAAACTAAAGTTGAACCATTAAATAAGAACTACAAAGTTCATTGGTGTAATATTCCGTTTTTTTTGGATATGGTCACAAGGGAAGAAAATACCCATGGTATTCACCCACGGTATCTGCCCACAATATTCTCCTTCTTTTTTGAGGGAAAATAATAAAATAAGGCTTCTAGAGAATCCATGAAACGTATAAATGGTGGTAGGAGCTAGGAATTGAGGGAATTCGGGTTTATATATCTTATTGTGTTTTTCTTGAGAACTTGGCGTGGCCAATTCCAGTTTGATCCCAGGGACGAAAACCCTGTGGGTGTTATTTTTCTGATGGATCTATCCAGGGTCTGATTGTGCTTCAATATTTATTGTTCTCTTTTGATAAGAAACCGTGCATGCCATTGCAGGGGCTCCGATACTTTGTATGGGCATGTACTATTTTTCTTCAGTTATTAATATAAATATGGTTGCATTTCTTGATCCTGTTTATGTTCATGTTTTTGCTAAAATATTTTTATTGAGAACACTAAAATGTGCTAGATGTTAGCCACCCATAAATTCTGTCATATCAGGTGGTGGCTAAATGATATTAGATAGCCTTCAAGAAACAATTTCATTGCTAAAAATTGCTGATGCTTAAAGTCTTTTGATAAAATCCTATCCTTTGGACAATCGTTACTGCTTTTCCCCCTTTTCAACTCAGAATTTCTGCTGTCATTACATGAAGAAAAGCTGTTGCAAGCACCATTTTTTCCCCTTTCCCTTTCTTCCAAAACTAACCTCATCTTTGCCTTTCCTTCTCTCATGAAATCCCTCATTTTCATGATTTTTCCCTTTCCCCTTCATCAAAATCCATAAAGATTATATTTTTATGTATTGTAGACTTAAGCCCCCTTGGGCTAAGTCTTTAATTCCCCCCTCTCCTTACGCCCAGGTGACAGGACTGAGCGCTAATTCTTCTAAGCACTTATTACATTACCCCATGCCTATTAGCCCTCATCCACAATTCCCTGGTCATATGGCTTTCCATATAACCTGTGGCCCCGAAATCGGGTGCCAAGTCATTTTTGAATACTAAAAATGTCCGCCCAAAGTGTAAAACCTTTGGTTTGATATTATTTTAACGTTTTTATTATATTTATAAATTACCGTCGGCACGAAATTTAAATCACTCTACACTGTCGATCTAATCTGAAGATCGGACGGTGCGTAATTCATCTCCCCGGTGGTCCTCGCCAACCACTCACCGTCGCTAAAACCACGCGGTATCCATCGCACCGCTTTTTGAGCGCAGGCGGTTTTTCCCGATTAACAGCGATTCCATACGTTGGCCGACGCGTGTCCTGGGCACCGTTCGCAAAACCGCCGTCCATCGCACGTTAAAGATCAGACATGGACCCGGCGCGATATTGATGCGCGCCGTCCGATCTGAGGCTGCCCATCGAACGACAATCGCTCACCAAACATGCCCACACGATAACCAGGCTCCGACGCATCAATAACGAGATCTCCGCGATCGATCTGATCTGCAGATCGACGGCCCAAAATTCATCACCCGTTTTCTCCATTTTGACTTTCCACCTACACTCCCGACCGTTGATTTCGCGCAATCGACGGCTCCTATTCAAATCCTTCTTCCACTCTCCTCTGACCTCTCTCGATCAATCTCGACCGTTGGATGATGCCATCCAACGACCATGCTTCCTCCACATGCCTTCTGAAGCAGTTAGCCAATGCATGCAGGATTTTATAATATTTGCTTGTATTTTGCAAGGTTAAATGGTTTTCTCGCCATTTCTGAAGAAAATTCAGAAGCAGAAGGTGACGATCCTCCCGCCTCTGATTCATCAAAGAGGATCATTCACGGGGTTTCAAATTCACGTTTTCATCAAAGACCCATGAGGCATTGATGCCATATCATCCCTGTGCAACCCTGCACACCAAAAAAAACGCATGAATCAAGCACAGTCAGAGAATATCAGTGTCAAAGGCAAAAGGGTACCAGGACAGAAGTTTGAAGATAGATTTGCAGGAATTTTGGCTAGGACAGATTATCAAAATCCTAATCCTTCCGACTGAAACAAAGTTTAAAGAAAGACGTAAGTGTTTTATCAAACAGAAAGCGTAAGCTGCCACATCAGGGGCTAATTGAATCCCCCAGCTACCTCAGAGCCACCTGCAGCCTCAAAGCAATCAAAAGGAGGCCGAAGTTATTACCAGACCAAGAGATATTTTGCATCAATACAGCTGAATAGTTATTCCAACTAAAGGAAATTATTGTAAAATGTCAGAAGAAGTTATTGCCAAGATAACAAGAAGCCTTGAAGTCAACAAACTCTTTCCAACAAGCCTAATAGTTAATGTAAACCAATTAAACAGGGGAAATATAAAAAAAACTTTTCTATTGAGCCCCTCAAAGGCCGAGAGACAGTGCACTGTATTGATTGAACTTAGAAGATATTTTATCCCATTTTCACCTCCTCATTCTTCTATAAATACTTTTGTAGCAGATAATGAGTGAGTTGGTTGATCACTAGTTGTAATATTGGAACTCTTTGAAATAATACATAGTATGTTGAAGTTGAAAAACAAATTGAAGTCTTGGAAGCCCTGATGATGTTGTTGCAAGCTTGTGACTGAGAAGGCTCTATCATTGGATCCATGAGCTTGGCTGTTGGTGAAGTATTCTGAACTGTTTAATGTTTTTCCCCTGTTTTCATTATGTTCCATAAATTCCTACTACAGTAGGTTGAAGGTTTTAGGCTAATAAATGACTCCTGGAAGCACCTTAGACCTGTTCATCTTTCACTGTTTTATGTTTTCTTCTGCTGAAGTATTTTAGAGTCTTTAATCTCTCTCTTTAGTCTTCATGCTTGTTCATTTCCTTAATAGTTCAAATTTTTGGTTTCAGCATGATTTATGGTTTTCCCTGCTTGTCTGCTGCCACTTAAAAACTGTTATTGAAGTCTCCCTTTAAAGTTTCTTGTTTATAGTGAATCAAGGAGGTCTATTCCAATCTTGCCCTTTGTCCTTGCTTAAAAAGTTGCCTTGAAGGTCTTTATAATTGTAATCATAGATGTATTAGGTGTTCCCTCTTCTATGACTGCAGTTATGAGTGAATCTTTTATGTTTTCTAATTCATTTGAAATAAAATCTTTGAGGATATAGGGTGTTCTCCGAATCTTAGATTTCATTTTAAAAGTTGTCTTGAAGTCATTATTTGCTTGAAGAGTGTTTGTAGAATTTATGGTTAGCCCTGTCTATCAAATATTTATTTATTGTTCGAGTTATGTTTTCAAGTTCCCTTTGTTGAGAATTAAACTTCTCTTTCCAAATCATTGATGTCCATCTCATTCCAAAACTAAAGGATCCTGTGGCCAAGTTAGATTTGCCCTTTGATATCCCATATCCATTGATGAGTATGTTATGACCTCTTCTTGACTCCATTACCCAATGAACCAGATGTTTCTCCATTCTGTATATCTTTCATAGATATTTCATTTTCTACTATGTCAACCCAACCAAACAAACAAACAAACACCTGCACTTAATAACTAGTCTAAAATCCATTTTCTAAGCACACAAGATAAACCTTTGCAAACAAAAATTTGAGAGATCCCTCTCTGAGAACAGGAGGACTAGATCCTGGAACTCTAAAGATTGGTTCTAATGTTGCCTTGTCTTTTGATTTGCCAAACTATCAAAACACGGGACACCAACATAATGACGATCACGGTGGGACCCTGAGTAAGATCTTTAAAACAAAACACTCACTGTCTAGTATAACATAAGTAATCTCCCTCAAGCACTACCAAGCAATGGTAATCATCTTAGGACTTAATTGAATTAGTGACAAACTAAGTAACCCTTAGGATTCTCGTTAAACCTTATCAAACCTTGAAGGAAGCAGTTACCAAGCCATAAGAGTGAACTTTGTATGATTAAAAACCTTAGCTAAGTGTTAAATTAGTTTTAGGACACTCTCTTAACCTGTAAGACCGAATTAACTCAGAAAAACCCAAACATATTTCAGTTTGGCTTCATAATAAATTTGGTGGTGGACCATAAAACCTTTTACCTCCAAAAGAGCTAAAAATTTCCACCTGGTGACTCTACTAAACAGACCTTTAGACTCCATTGGGAAGATCCATAATCTTTATAACATCACACAAACTCAGTTAGAAGGCTTTAGGATTAAATTTTTCTTCCTTTAAAAAGATCAGTTAGCCCCTTAAAAATATTTTCATACTTGGTCAACACTTTTCTTTTAGCTAGATTCGAAAAACACAACATAGTGGCTCATAGAAAGATTCATACTAGAGCTTTCCTTGAACCAAACCCACCGGAAATAGTTGAAAAACCTGAGAGTATACTTAGGGAGTTTCCTAAGATTAAATTTTCAACTGTTTTCAGATCACCCTTGAGAACTAATTCACTTCCTAAAAATCTTGCAGCTCTACACCAATCACAAGTCGACTTAAGAAATCCTTTTAGAACTAGGTCGCTTAATGATATAATTCAGATAGACTCTGAGTCTTCACTTTCGTACCCACAACAAAGTGAACATCCTGGTAGTAGAGAAACCACACAACCTGATTTACATTTCCTTCTAAATTTAGGTGTCTCTCATCCAAGATCAGCTCAACAATCTATTCATCCAACATCCACTATTCAAATCATTTCATTGCAGCCTACTTTCCCTGTTGCAAATCCATCTCTTGTAAATCCACCTTTATTTCCAACTATGGCAACATGGTATGCCCCATTAGTGTTACCACAACCTCTGCTTCCCCTACCAAATGATTACCAGTCCAAAATCCCTCACTTCACTGGAAAATAATCTACAATAGCTCAACATCATGTAGATAGGATGGAAGATGCATTTGATTACATGGAGATAGAAGAAGAAACTGTGAAGAAGAGGATCTTTGCCCAAATTTTAGGAGGAGATGTAAAGAAATGGTTTAAAAACCTACCTCCTAAAAGCATAAACGATCTCCCTGCTTTGCATCAGACATTCATCAACAAATGGGAACTCAAGAAGAATCCTCTCCAAATACTAGCATAATATAGCAGCCTTAAGAGAAATCAAGGGGGGAGTGTTCATGATTACTCCACTAGGTTCAATAGTGTTTACAATGCTCTTCCACCTCACATGAAACCTCCTCAGGGCATGGCCTTGGTAAGGTATCCCGAAGGACTTGATGCTGAAATGACTTATGAAGTAAGAGGGAGAGATTACTTAACCTTAGAAAACATGCAGAAAGGAGCTGTTAGTGTTGAAGCAAACATTATTGAGAAGAGAAATAGGTTAAGAGCAGAGAAGAGGGTAACTTATAAAGATGATATCACACCCTCAACCTCTGACACAAAAATTGATAACCTAGTGAAGGTGATGGAGAGGATGCTTGAAAAGATAAACTTAAATGATAGAGTGCCACCAAGAGAACCTCAAAATAACCAAAACAGAAATAGAAATCATAATTATAGAAGATACAACAATCAAGATAAGCAAAAAGAAAGTGACCAAAAAATTAGACCTCCCTTTCAACAGAACTATGTAGATCAATATGAGGAAGATAGGGAGTTGGAAAGGTTGGAAGAGTCTCATGTAAAATTGATTGGATCAGATAGTGGGGATGATGTTTTCCTCACTGAGGAAGAAAAAGGTTTCTTTTATGACCAAAATACAAACACCTATGAATATTCTGATGACTATAGATTGGGGTTTGAAAATGCAATCATGGAGGTACACAAACAATATGATCTTAGGAGCAAGGGGAACATAGATGATTCCAAGGACAAAAACACTAGCACTGCTGTCAAGAAAAACGCAGAAAACCAGCCCAAAAGGACAGCAGAGAAAGCCAACATTTTGGCCAAGAAACGAGACTTAAACAAAGACAAAAGTGTCCAGCCAAATGTTGAACAGAGCACCCCTAGCACTTCAGCTAGTGGTCCTAATAAAACTCCCCCAATTACCAGCCCAAACAAGGTTCAACAAATCAAAGTTGCTGAAAAGAATTCAATTGAAAAAGCAGATGTAAATATCAAAAAGTCAATTATTCCTTTCAGCCTTGAGGGAGAGATTGCCAAGATAAAAATTACCATCCCCCTATCTGAACTAGTAACCCAAGAGGTGTATATAAACCAAGTTTTGAAAGCTTTGAACTTAGGAAGTGATACTGACACCTTAAACTTGACAGATGACAAACCTGAGTTATTGTTTGGTCCAGAAGTCGAAGGACAATACCAAGAAAGGGTTGTCCCTCCCTTCTATGTTAGTTTGAACATACATGAGAAAATCTTACATAATGCCATGTTAGACTCTAGAGCTTCACATAATCTAATGCCCAAGGTAGTGATGGAAAGCTTAGGCTTAGAAATTACTAAACCATACAAAGACTTGTATTCTTTTGACTCAAGCAGAGTCAAATGTTTGGGTTTAATAAAAGACTTGTGTGTTAACTTATCCCAAATCCTTGCTAAGAGCTTAGTCATGGACATAGTTGTAGCTGACATTCCCCCTAAGTATGGCATGCCCTTATCAAGATCTTGGGGAGCCAAACTTCAGGGGAGTCTTCAAATGGACATGTCTTATGCCACCATGCCTTTTTTAAACCAAAACAGAAGACTATATAGGGAATCTCACATGAAGTACATGGTGAGCAACATAGACAAACCAAACAACTCTCCAATCTATTCTGTTCAATCAAGTTTAGATTCCTTTATCTTATGTAATGAAGATGAAATTACTCAACAAGATAAAGAAAACATGGACCCAATCAGTTCACCAGAACAATCCAATCTTCCCCTCAATCAAATTCAAAACATTACCAATCAACAACAACAAGAAAATGAAAATAGGAATGACATACTTTTGACAATAAAATTTGATGGATCTTGTAATAAAACAAGTGCAGGAGCAGGTATGTGGATTCAAAATACAATTCAGAGTTTTTCATATAAATTGGATTTCCCATGCACTAATAATATTGCTGAGTATGAAGCACTTCTCTTGGGCTTACAATTGCTTAAAAAGTTAGAAGCCCAGAGGATATCAATCTTAGGAGATTCTGAACTTATCATAAGATAAATCAAAGGAGAATACTCAGCTAGAAATCCAAAACTTAGGGAATACTGAAACACTGCCCTTGATCTATTGAAAACCTTTGAAAAGTATGAACTTATTTTCATTCCAAGAGAACTAAATCATCTGGAAAATGAACTCGCTTTCAATGCTAGCAATTGCCAAATACCTGAAATAAATGAACAACTTAGTGTGAAGGCAAAACATAGGCCTGCTGTGCCTGATAACGAAGTTCACTGGCAAGTGTTTGATTCTGACAAACACATAGATGATTTCTTGAAATCAGAAAATGATTTCAGCATACCAATATCAGAAACCAACCATAAAGAAAATTGTTTGTATATTGAACAAATCCCAGAAGTTAAAATGACATATACTGTTGATATAAATCATTGTGAGAATCCTTTTGAAGCAGAGATAATTGACAATGCAGACCAAGAAGACTTGGAAGTTTTACAATGCAAAAATGATAAAATTCCAAGAGGTCTAGCACCTTTAGAACACCTTTTTGATTTTAACGATGTAGCCAAAGAACCAAGAATGGAGCCTGTGGAAATAGATGTAGAAGAACATAACATAGGCAGTCTAGCAGAACCCAATATGATCAAACTGTCCAGCACTCTCCCAGCTCACATAAAATTGCAGTACATAGAGCTGTTCAAAGAGTTTAAAGATGTTTTTGCTTGGGGATACAAAGACCTAAAATCATATGATACCAACGTCATCCAGCATAAAATTCCTTTGAAGGAAAATCAAAAGCCTTTCAAACAAAAACTAAGGAGAATAAATCCTCTCTTACTACCTCTGGTTAAGGCAGAGATTGAAAAAATGCATGATGCTGGAATCATAGTACCCATTATATTTTTAGAGTGGATATCAAACTTAGTTTCTGTTAGAAAGAAAACAGGGGAAATCAGGCTCTGTATTGACTTCACAAATTTAAACAGATGCTCTTTAAAAGACAACTACCCCTTACCCAAGATGGACCATATACTTCAAAGGGTAGTTGGGTCAAGAAGGATTTCCCTCTTAGATGGGTTCTCAGGTTACAACCAGGTGTTAGTGCTCCCAAGTGATCAAATCAAAACTGCTTTTACCACACCTTGGGGCACCTTCATGTATGTCAAAATGCCTTTCGGATTGATGAATGCAGGGGCCACTTTCCAAAGGGCCATGGACATAGACTTTTCTGAAGACATTGGTTATTTCATAATCATTTACCTTGATGACATAACTGTTTTCTCAAAAACCGATGAAGAACATCTGATTCACCTAAGAAAAGTTTTTAAGAAGTGTAGGAAATTTGGCTTATCATTGAATCCCAGGAAGACACTCTCTGGTCTCCAAGAAGGTAAACTTCTTGGCCATATAATTTTAGAAGAGGGAATCAAAATAGACCCTACAAGGATAGATGGCATATTGCAAATCAACCATCCAAGGAGCCTCAAGGAGTTGCAATCTTTCATCGGAAAGATTAATTTTCTGATAATGTTTATTCCTAATCTTGCTGAGCTATTAAAAAACATTACAAACATGATTAAGAAAAATTTCGGTGTAAAATTGACTTTACCAGCTAAACAATCATTCGAGCTGGTCAAACAAGCTCTTACTCAAACACTAGTCTTGATTAGTCCAGATTTTACCAAAGATTTTTACATCTTTTCCTTTGCATCTGAACATACAATAGCTGCAGTTTTACTTCAAAAGAATTATTTGGGGCAAGAACAACCAATATCTTTCTTTAGTAGGGCCTTGAGAGATGCTCCTCTCAAATATAACATCATGGATAAGCAAGCCTTGGCATTAGTGAAAGCATTAAAAGACTTTAGGGTCTATATTTTACACTCTCACATAATTGCTTTTGTTCCACATACTGTTGTCAAGGACATTCTAAGTCAAGACCCTGATGGTAAAAGGGGAAAATGGATTGCAACTATTCTTGAATATGACTTAGAAATTAGGCCCACCAAACTAGTTAAAGGGCAAGGATTAACAAAACTTATGGCTGAGTCTAACTTCCAAGCACTTGACATAAATATGGTAGATGTGTTGGAAGAAATAGAAGAATCCACTACTCCTTTTATTGAAGAAAATTTTCTAAATTCTCCTTGGTATGCTGACATTGTTTATGTGATTTTATATTTAAATGCCCCTCCTTCTCTGTCTAAAACTAAAGCTAGATTTTTGAAACAAAAAGCTTTGAGTTTTTGCATATTAGATGGAGTATTATATTGGAAAAATGATGTTGGAATTTTGCTTAAATGTTTACTTGAAGATGATGCAGGAAAAATCATGCATGAATTGCATGACGGAGAATGTGGAGGACACCTCTACTGGAAGGCCACAGTGAACAAAATTCTTAGATCTGGTTACTATTGGCCTACCCTTTTCCCAGACACTCAAAATTTGGTCATGTCTTGCCATAAGTGTCAAATCTTTGATGGTAAAAGAAAACTCCTTCCCTTACCCTTACATCCCATCAGATTTGAGGCACCTTTTCAACAATGGGGTTTAGACTTCATTGAGGAAATTCACCCATCCTCCTCTGCTCAACATAAGTGGATCCTCACAACTACTGACTTCTTTACCAAGTGGATAGAAGCTATACCCTCCAGAAATGCTAATGAATCTATCATTATCAAGTTCCTTGAAACAAATATCCTATCCAGATTTGGTTGTCCCAGAAAAATCATAACAGACAATGCTGCTGCTTTTAAATCTAAGAAGATGGTTGATTTCTGTTACAATTACCACATAACCTTGGGCCATTCCACTGCTTACTATCCCCAAGGAAATGGATTAGCTGAATCTTCCAACAAGAGCCTCATCAATATCATTAAGAAACTGTTGGAACAAAATAAAAAATCATGGCACAGTAAGCTGGTTCATGCCTTGTGGGCTGATAGGCTAACTACAAAGAAATCAATAAATATGTCCCCCTATCAGTTAGTTTATGGCATGGATGTAGTTTTTCCTACCTCATTCAGAGTTCCAGTCATGAAACTCCTTCAAGAAGTGCAGATTGAAGAGAATGATATGCAGAGAATAATCAACCAAAAAATCCATTTACGGTAGACCAGAGAAGAAGTTTATAAGAGAACACAGAAAATATGAAGAAGCTATTTGAAAAAAGGACTAAGGCAGACAATTTCCAAGTTGGAAATATTGTTCTTAAGTGGGATTCAAGGAGAGAAGAGAAGGGAAAACATGGCAAGTTTGAGAACTTTTGGAAGGGCCCTTATATTATTTATGCTGAGAGGGGTCACAATGCATTTTTCCTGAAGGAATTGAACGGAGAGGATTTGTATGGAGGTCCTGTCAATGGCAGAATGCTCAAGTATTACTTCTGCCAAGAATCATAAGTTTTAAAGCGTTTTATTTTACCTTTGTAAATATCATAGTCTTAACATTGTATTCAAGGTTATGAAAATAAAAAATACAAAAACAAAGAAAACAAAGAAAAGAGGGCAAATTGTGAAAACAAGAAAGGTATAGCCCCATACCAAAAAAGAGAAATGAATTTGAAAGTGTGCGTGCTTAAATGCCACTCCTGAAAAAACAATTCTAATCAGTCAAACAACCTAATCTTGACTAATTAGATTTAAATTTTCTACTGATAGGATAATGAATTTGATTTGCTGAACTGTTTAATCTTGGATTATCAGTAGATAGTTTAGGATAGAAATCAAAGGTTCAAATATGCTCAAAATCCAAACCTAAATATTCCAAGCAAAGAGAATGACTCAAGTCTGTTTCAAATCCTGAGTCAAAGACGAGGTAAATCTGGTTCTAATTAGCTCAAAATCTGAACCAGGGGATAAGCAAAAACAACTCAAACAAATTAAAAAACAGAGCTATAAAAAGAGGAAGGAAGTGCTTTGAAAAAAATAGATCTTAAGCCTTCATTTTTGTTTTAATTTTGTGCAGAATAATGTCTATGTGCATTTTGTTCTTATGCCATAGACCAGCATCAAGTCAAACAAATTAATCTTGACTTGAGTGTTTTTTAAATTTCTGTTGTAGAAATTAGAGAATAAAGTCTGTTGGACAGTTTAATCCCAACAGACAGTGGATTAGGTAGAGAATCAGGTGGACTCAACTGTTTAATCTGAGTCCATGGAGAAATAAGGAGTAGAAGTAGATTAGTTTTCCTGCTTTCAAAAGAATAAAATGTTGTGAAAGAGTTTTCCAATCCAAATGCACTCTAAAGAAGAAAAAAATGTTAGATCAATTAGGATTGGGTAGGTAGACAGGTTGTGTTGATGAAGGTCCATTGTTGATTCATGAATGCTAGTATGTTTGAGAGCAAAAGAAGATCATCCAACAGAAAGGAAGGCGACCCAATGGATGAGGCAACTGATCAACCTCCCAGAGAATCCAAGTCTGAAATTCTTGATGCCTTCAAAAAGGCACCATCCCCAAGTGGAGCCACTGTTAGCCACCCATAAATTTTGTGATATTAGGTGGTGGCTAAATGATATTAGATAGCCTTCAAGAAACAATTTCATTGCTAAAAATTGCTGATGCTTAAAGTCTTTTGATAAAATCCTATCCCTTGGACAATCATCACTGCTTTTCCCCCTTTTCAACTCAAAATTTTTGCTGTCATTACATGAAGAAAAAACGTTGCAAGCACCATTTTTTCCCCTTTCCCTTTCTTCCAAAACTAACGTCATCTTTGCCTTTCCTTCTCCCATGAAATCCCTCATTTTCATGATTTTTCCCTTTCCCCTTCATCAAAATCCATAAAGATCATATTTTTATGTGTTGTAGACTTAAGCCCCCTTGGTCTAAGTCTTTAATTCCCCCCTCTCCTTATGCCCAGGTGACAGGACTGAGCGCTAAGTCTTCTAAGCGCTTATTACATTACCCCATTCCTATTAGCCCTCATCCACAATTCCCTGGTCATATGGCTTTCCATATAACCTGTGGCCCCGCAATTGGGCGCCAAGTCATTTTTTAATACTAAAAATGTCCGCCTGAAGTGTAAAACCTTTGGTTTGATATTATTTTAACGTTTTTATTATATTTATAAATTACCGCCGACACAAAATTTAAATCACTCCGCACCGTCGATCTAATCCGAAGATCGGACGATGCAGAATTCATCTCCCTAGTGGTCCCCGCCAACCACTCACCGTCGCAAAAACCACGCGGTATCCATCACACCGCTTTTTGAGCGCAGGCGATTTTTCCCAATTGACAACGATTCTATACGCTGGCTGATGCGTGTCCTGGGCACCGTTCGCAAAACTGCCGTCCATCGCGCGTTAAAGATCGGACGTGGACCCGGCGCAATATTGATGCGCGCCGTCCGATCTAAGGCCGCCCATCGGACGACGATCGCTTACCAAACCTGCCCACACGATAACCAGGCTCCGGCGCATTGATAACGACATCTCCGCCATCAATTTGATCTGCAGATCGACGACCCAAAATTCATCACCCATTTTCTCTGTTTTGACTTTCCACCTATGCTCCCGACCGTCGATTTCGCGCAATCGACGACTCCAATTCAAATCCTTCTTCCACTCTCCTCTGACCTCTCTCGATCAATATCGACCGTTTGATGATGCCATCCAACGACCATGCTTCCTCCACATGCCTTTTGAAGTAGTTAGCCCATGCACGCAGGATTTTATAATATTTTTTTGTATTTTGCAGGGTTAAATGGTTTTCTTGCCATTTCTGAAGAAAATTCAGAAGCAGAAGGTGACGATCCTCCCGTCTCTGATTCATCAAAGAGGATCATTCGCGGGGTTTCAAATTCACGTTTTCATCAAAGACCCATGAGGCATTGATGCCATATCATCCCTGCGCAACCCTGCACACCAAAAAAAATGCATGAATCAAGCATAGTCAAAGAATATCAGTGTCAAAGGAAAAAGGGTACCAAGACAGAAGTTTAAATACAGATTTGCCAGAATTTTGGCTAGGACGGATTATCAAAAGCCTAATCCTTCCAACTGAAACAAAGTTTAAAGAAAGACGTAAGTGTTTTATCAAAAAGAAAGCGTAAGCTGCCACATCAAGGGCTAATTTAATCCCCCACCTACCTCAGAGCCACCTGCAGCCTCAAAGCAATCAAAAGGAGGCCGAAGTTATTACCAGACCAGGAGATATTTTGCATCAATACAGCTGAACAGTTATTCCAACTAAAGGAACTTATTGTAAACTGTTAGCAGAAGTCATTTCCAAGATAACAAGAAGCCTTGAAGTCAACAAATTCTTTCCAGCAATCCTAATAGTTAATGTAAACCTATCAATACAGGGGAAATATCAAAAATCTTCTCTATTGAGCCCCTCAAAGACCAAGAGACAGTGCGTTGTATTAATTGAACTTAGAAGATATTTTATCCCATTTTCACCTCCTCATTTTTCTATAAATACTTCTGTAGCAGATGAGGAGTGAGTTGGTTTATCACTAGTTGTAATATTGGAACTCTTTGAAATAATACATAGTCTGTTGAAGTTGAAAAACAAATTGAAGTCTTGGAAGCCCTAATGATGTTTTTGCATGCTTGTGACTGAGAAGGCTCTATCATTGGATCCATGAGCTTGGTTGTTGGTGAAGTATTCTGAACTTTTTAATGTTTTTCCCCTATTTTCATTATGTTCCATAAATTCTTACTACAGTAGGTTGAAAGTTTTAGGCTAAGAAATGACTCCTGGAAGCACCTTAGACCTGTTCATCCTTCACTGTTTTATGTTTTCTTCTGCTGAAGTATTTTAGAGTCTTTAATCTCTCTCTTTAGTCTTCATGCTCGTTCATTTCCTTAATAGTTCGAATTGTTGGTTTCAGCATGATTTATGCTTTTCCCTGCTTGTCTGCTGCCACTTAAAAAATGTTATTGAAGTCTCTCTTTAAAGTTTCTTGTTTATAGTGAATCAAGGAGGTCTGTTCCAATCTTGCCCTTTGTCCTTGCTTAAACAGTTTCCTTGAAGGTCTTTATAGTTGTAATCATAGATGTATTAGTTGTTCCCTCTTCTATGACTGTAGTTATGAGTGAATCTTTTATGCTTTCTAAATCATTTGAAATAAAATCTTTGAGGAAATATAAACCTTTGCAAACAAACATTTGAGAGATCCCTCTATGAGAACAGGAGGACTAGATCCTGGAACTCTAAAGATTGGTTCTGATGTTGCCTTGTCTTTTGATTTTCCAAACTATCAAAACACGGGACACCAACATTAGATCTAACTAAATTTTTTTAAGGTCGGGATATTACAGTGGTATCAGAGTTGTGCATCCTGCCAGCCTGAGGGTTCCAAGAGAGACTAGTTTTCAGTGATCCGAAGTAATCACCCTAACTAGTTATCTATCAAATTTGGTGGGTTATTCACATCCACCCTAGTTGATATTTGCATAAAAATTTCCATATCCATCAATCAATCAATTTATTTACATATTTTTGCAGGCTTACGGGGCAAATATATTGATCAAGGGCTGAAATATATTGCCTCTTTTTAAAGATCCAAGAAGTTGAGATCTATCATTCAATTCAAAGATCGTTCTTATTCCAGTATAGATTTGTGACCAGTCTTAATGGTTTAAGAGTTGAGGGTTTTATCTTGCAGATTGAAATTTTGTGGAGGTCGATTGCGTCCAAGAAGGAAAGGGAGGCATCCAGACCACTCAATCTCGAGATAAACCCTTCAATTCAATGTTATGGGTCTCAGCGTTGATTTTGGCTAACGGTGTTCCAAGTCTTAACGTTGACGATGTTCAACGTCTAGAGGATCAAGTGACCACCAATAACCCAATGACTAGGTTGCAGAGACGGAAAAGATTCATACGTCTGTAAAGCTAGGAACGCCGCTGCAAATGAATTTGGGCCTTAAGGCATTATTCAAATAATTAGAAGGACCAAATGTGAATTCTTAAGTTACGAGGAAAAATTATGTAAAGAGGGCAACTCTTATATTTTGTGAATACTGGAGTCATAAGGGATGGATTTTGTAAAGAGGGCAACTCTTATATTTTGTGAAGGCTGGAGTCATAAGGGATGGCGTGTTAAAAGTCGCTAGAACCCAGATTATTTGGATACTCCATTATTTAATGGATCATTTCTCTTAAAGCCGAGACGACATTATCCATTGCAGCACTGTTCACGGTCGATTTATTTTTGGTTCATTGAAGATCAAAAAGAGTTCTCTGAGGGAGTGGCGCATTATTACAACCGTGAGGTGGTCACCAATTTGTGCAACCATTGATCGAGTTTTGAAACGAGCCATTGCTATCAGACTGAAAGGTGCAGACTGTTGAAGTTCAACAAGAAATTTCAGCACCCACGCTAGTGTCAGACTAAGAGGTCCAAGCAGCACCTACACTAGTGTGGGACCACAGGTCTTAGAAGCACCGACACTAGTGTGGGATAAATTTGGTGCATGTATATTTTAGTTATCCCTTAATTAAGATGGATAATAAAATGTAATCTAATATGAAAATAACTTGTAATAGTTAACTGAGTGTGATAAACTCAGTTAGCTCATGAATTTCGAGTTAGAGGTAGTTGGTGAGGCATGTAGAGTAATTCTAGTTGTAACAAAGTTCGAAGTGCAGTGGTGCATTAATTAATGCAGGTTGTAATCAATTTAACTCAGTTAAGTGAGTTAAACTCAGTTGTGCTAGTTGTAACTGTTAGATACACTATTGAGAGATCAAGTGAATTAAATATTAATTAATTCACAATCAGTGGTATCACATGCAACTGAGGATTTACTATTATTATTTGCATGCATGTCAGATCCAGTGGAGACCCGGTTGAGATCTAGGTGAAAGGGAAGTTGAATATCAATTGTAGGATTATTGGGTTGCACCCATGCAACCAAACACCTATTGGAGTTCCCATGATACTTGTGTAGTTAAGGAAGGCCAAAATTTCTAAATAATAGGGATTGCATTCATCGGGGATTGCGCAAGAAAGGCAGGTTGTCTGGAGGCAGTAAATTGGCTAAGTATTGGTCAGTTTTATCTGAGACAGTGTGAGACAATCAGCTGAGTACAGGAGGGCTCTTGTGAGAAGAGTTATATGTAATTGTTTCATGATTCCATGCTGAATATACAATAGAAGATAGTGAGGTTTTGACCCGCAAGCTTTCCTTAGGAAATTATCTGTGTTGTGGCTTGATTGATTCTTCTTTGCTTCATGTGATTGGCGATTGTGTTTTTAATTCTGCAATTGATTTGTAGAAGCAATTCAATATTTAACTTTAGTACATTATTAGAGCAGATTGAATCCATGACATACAAGATTTTTGTATAATTTCTACATGGTATCATAACACAAGAAATCACAATAGTGAAGGAGGATCTGAGTTTGTGACTGGATAGAATTCGAATTTGCAGAAAGACTTTCCTGGTGCTACAGCTGATTCATGATCAAAATGGCTTTCAATGGCTTGAGGTTGGAGTATGCACTTGAGGGAAGCTCAAACTATATTTCTTGGAATGACAAGATGAAGGAAGTACTCGAAGACAATGGCTTGAAGAAATTCATTGACAATGATGTTCCTAAACCCACTATGACAGATGATGCAAATCTTGATGCATGGAAAAATAAAGTGGCAAAGACAAGGAGGATCCAATTGGAGGGAGTTCGAGACCATATTGTCTCAAGCCTCCATGGGAAAGCCACACCATATGCAATGTGGAAGGCTTTGACGGATCTATTTCAGAGCAACAGTGACCATAGGAAATTGGCACTCAAAGATAAAATCAGGAAGATCAAGATGGAGAAAGGCGACTCGATGCCAAAATATTTAACAAAGTTTGTCTAATGTCGGGATGAACTGGGGAGCGTTGGTATAACTGTCGCTGATGATGATTTGGTGAGTTTGGCTCTCCTTGGACTTCCTAAGAGTGGGCATAGTTATCAAGACTCTGTCAATGGAAGGGAAAAGATGCCAAATTGGCAATGACTGTGGTCAGATTTGGTGCAAGAGGAGTTCAGACGGAACACGAGAGATGGATCTTCATCTAAGAATGAAGATGAAGAATATTGTGCTTTGGCTGCCAAGGGGAAGAAAGGGAAGGGAAATAAATTCCATTCCAAATATGAGTCCAAAGATGTCAAGAAGCGTGATATGTCCATGGTGAAGTGTTTTGATTGTCACGAGCATGGGCATTATGCTACTGACTGTCCAAAAAAGAAAAAGAACAATAAGGCTGGAGGATCTGCAGCTGGTGAGGCTTTGGCCTCACAATTTGAGCTTGAATTCTCATTGATCGCATGCATGGTGTCAAGTGCATTGGGATCTGTGTGGTATTTGGATAGTGGTGCTTCCTTTCACATGACAGGAGACAAGGAACTTTTCAGTAGCTTGGAGGAGAAGGATCTCCAGATGCATATTTAAATGGGTGATGATGGGCGGTATAGTGCTACCGAGATTGGTACCATTACCTTCCAGAGGAAGTCAGGTAAACCCTTTCAATTAAAATATGTAATGCATGTACCGGGTTTGAAGAAAAATTTAGTCTTAGTTGCAATGTTGGAGGATAGAGGCTATGGTGTTGTTTTTAGTGAAGGAAAACCTTTCTTGCGACACAAAACAACAAGACAAGCCAAGAAGATAGGGATTCGAGTTAAGAATCTCTACAAGCTAGATGTAGATGGTTGCGCAACATTGATGGGCAAGGCAGACAAAGTGGTGAGCTAGGATGAGGGTGAATTATGGCACAGATATTGGACCATCTTCACCATGGAGCCTTGGAAGTCATGCATCAGATTTATATTGTTCTTCCCAAGGGTACACTTGTGCTGTCAGACAGATGTAAGGGATGTACTATGGGAAAATATGTAAAGGCCACTTTTCATGAGAAGGAGAACCGAGCTTTAGGGATCCTTGAGAGAATTCACACAAACGTGTGTGGACCATTCTTTGTTGCTTCGACAACAAAAAATAAGTACTACGTGATATTTGTTGATGACTTTTCTCGTAATTGATGGATCTTCTTCATGCATAAGAAAGATCAGACATTCTCAAAGTTTCTTGAGTTTAAAGCACTGGTGGAGAAAGAAACAGGGAAGCAAGTGAAGGCTCTTAGGAGCAATAATAGTGGATAATACATCTCTAACAAATTCAAGAACTTCTGTAGCAAAAAAGGAGTTCGAAGAGAAATGATAGCGCCTCATAACCCACAACAGAATGGGGTTGCTGAAAGAAAGAACAGAACGATTGTGGGTGTAGCAAGAGCGATGTTGCATGATCAAGGCCTACTGATGCATTTGTGGGCGGAAGAATGCAACACTGCGGTATTTGTGTAGAACCTTTGTCCTCGTAGGATACTTGGCATGAGTACACCAGAGGAGGATTTCATTGGTAAGAAACTTGATGTTTCACACTTTTAAAATTTTTGGCTCATTTGTTTATGTGCATGTGACCAAAGATTCCAGGAAGAAGCTAGAACCGACAGCTGAGATCGGGATTTTTGTGGGGTACACTGAAACACCCCACAACTATCAGGTGTATTTTCCAAACAACACAACGACTGTTGTGCGATGGGATATAAAATTTGATGAGGATAAAGCCATGCGGTTGTCCCTTGAGAGGGATATGGACTTACATGTAGAGGAGGAACTCTTAGTTCCCAAGGATGAGCCTCAAGATGTGGAGCTGCCACATGAGGAGGATCATGGAGTGGCAGAAAACACTTATGCAGAGCCATCCATCAGAAATGGCAGAAGGTGCACCATGGAAGCTGATAGATTAAGACTTGATGTTGCAGAGAATGTAGGAGCCCCTACTTCACAATGCAGATAGAGACAGTCTCCAGACAGGTTTACCAGATACATGGCTCTTATGAGCAAATGTATTGTGGCTGAACCATCTTCCTTTCAGGAGGCAATGCAGCAACTAACTTGGGTTGATGCAATGGTGGAGGAGTATGACTCCAATGTCAAAAATAGTGCATGGGAGATTGTCCCAAGTCCGGTCAACAAATCAATGGTTGGATCTACAAGGTAAAGCAAGCTGCTGATGGGAGTGTGGAGAAATACAAGGCCCATATTTATGGCCCGGGGATTATCACAGATTGAGGGGATCGATTATGATGAGATTTTTGCACCTGTTGTAAGGTACTCTTCCATTAGATCCATACTTTCACTCTCAGCGCAGATGGGTCGACACATTCATTAGATGGTTGTGAAAACTATGTTTCTCAATGGAGTGATTGAGGAAGAAGTGTACATAGAGAAGCTAGAATGTTTCAAGATCTTCGACAATGAGTCGCATGTCTGTCGACTCAAGAGAGCACTGCACGAGCTAAAGCAAGCACCTCGTGCTTGGTACACTCTGATAGACAACTAATTCACCGGACTGGGCTTCGCCAAAAGTGAAGCTGATGCAAACCTGTACCAGATTAAGGTTGAGGGTAAGCGATTGATTATCATTCTTTATGTTGATGATCTAATTTTGACTGGTGATGAGCAGCAAATACACTCATGCAAGGAGCATATTGCAAGGGAGTTCGAAATGAAGGACATGGGACTTCATTATTTCCTTGGTTTGGAAATATGGTGGTGAGATGGTGAAATTTTTGTTTCTCAAGGCAATTACGCCAAAGAGATATTGGGTAAGTTTCACATGGAGAACTAAAAACCCATGGACATTCCTCTTCCAAGAAATTGGAGGAAAGAGGATGTTACTTCTGGAGAGGTAGTGGATGCTATTGTTTATGGGCAGTTAGTTAGTTCACTGATGTATCTAGTAAACACCAGACTAGACATTTGCTACATAGTTAACCAGCTGAGTCAAGCTATGGTGAAGCCTACCAAGCTTTTCGGGAAGGCGGGGAAGCATGTATTGAGATACCTTAGGGGCACATCAAAATATGGTCTATGGTATAGACAGGTAGAGGGAATGAAGCTTAAAGGCTTCACGAATGCAGATTGGGCAGGCAGTCCATCAGACAGAAAGAGCATATTAGGAGGGATCTTGATCCAGATTTATGCAGGAACGCAACAGAATAAACACATAACCATAAATACAGAGATGCAGTGGAAATAACACTTCACTGATCCGGATTTATGCAGGAACGCAACAGAATAAACACATAACCATAAATACAGAGATGCAACGGAAATAACACTTCATTTCATTAATATCAAAGAACTGAAATTTGCTTACAGACAGAATGGAAATAAAACTAGCTAGAATAGCTGGTAGCTATCTCTGAGAAGAGATGTGGCGGCTACAGGCCTCTGAACTGCGTTACAATGAGGCTCGAGGGCCTATTTATTATTGAGAAACAATGGAGAACCCTAAACATCCCAAAAACCTAACCCTAGGAGATGAAGCGCCAAAACTATGGGCCCTGTTTGGGTAAATTGGTGTTTCAACTTCCCAGGGACGTAACTTTGGCATACTATCTCCGTTTGACGCACATGATACATCATTAGAAAGCTCTATCCGAGGACTACAACTTTTGTGACGATTTTGATCAAATTTAATACCCAAAAAACGTCGTTTAGGGCCTCAAAACGGCTCCGGAAGTTCAGGACCCGAAAAACTGCTAAAAATAGTAAGTTATGCCAAAACTGAAAAACTGAAAGAGACAATGGTGGGGCCCAAGTGGAATAGGCGGGTGGCCACCAATATCCACCTGGATCATTCCTCCCCCCTTAGGAAGCAATGGTCCCCATTGCGTTAAGTTCCTCCATGAGATGAGGAAATTTCTGCTGAACTTGGTCCCTGGTGAACCACTTTCCTTGGTGCAGGAGTTGGCCAGCTTTGACAACCCGATACGATTGGATCTGCTGTTGACGAGTGTTCTTGATTTGCATGTCCATGATACAATCTGTGGTGGCCTGTTCCATGCAGTCTGGGTTTAACTCTGTTGGTGTGAGTTGTTCTGCAATGTCCGAGGTGTCCAGTAGAGGTGGAAAGTAAGGACGAAGGCGATCCACATTGAAGACTGGGTGCAGACCAAGGAATGGTGGGATACTAAGCTCGAAGGAATTGTTACCTACAGCCTTGGTGATGGTGAACGGCCCGTATCGGAGCGGGCGAAGCTTGCGGTGAGGTCCAGTGAGGCGCTCCTTCTGCAAATGCAGCCATACTTTGTCGCCCACCTGGAAGTTGTGTGGCACCCGGTGTTGATCATGGCGCTGCTTGTACTTCGCATTGGCTCTGTCCAATATATCATGAACCTGTTGGCGGATGTGTTGAATGCGCTCGATGAAACTACTTGCTTTGTCAACTTCAGACTGGACGTGCGCTGAATCGGCCTGAGCAGCTGCAAATGGCATGGCTACGTCAATGGGACATAGTGGCTGGAATCCCAAGCCCACATGAAAGGGGCTATGGCCGATTGAACTGTGGAGAGCCCGATTATAACTATGTTGTACATAAGGGAGGCTCTCGTCCCATGTGCGTGGATGCTTTGAATTGTACATGCGCCGAATGTGTACAATCATTACCTGATATATATACATCACGGCTAATACGATGGAACCGATGGAAGGCGCGGACTTGGTGAGCTTTTGTGTCCTCATTGACCGAGAGGTACGGACCAAAATGGCGAAGACTGCTATCTTGATCTGATATGATAGACTGTGGGATCCCAAAGTGCACCCACACTCGTTCAAAGAAGAGTTTAGCAGTGGCTTCTACTGTGATATTCTTCTTACGGGCCGCCATAATGGCCATCTTCGAGAATCTGTCAACGACCACGAAAACACAGTCATTTCCATTCTTAGTAGAAGGCAGGCCCGACATGTAATCCATGGAGATGGATTCCCACGGTCGACTAGGGGTAGGTAGTGGAGTATATAGGCCTTGCTTCTTGATGGTCGATTTGGCAATGGCACAAGCAGTGCAGGATCTGATGTGCTTCTCGACATCCTTTCGAAGGTTCGGCCAATAGAAATACTTCTGCACGATTGCTACTGTTTTCTCGACCCCGAAATGCCCAGCGACTCGACTGTAGTGTGCTTCCCATATCATCTTGGCACGCTCGCTTGAAGGAACACAAAGGTGTCCGAGGTGACATAAAAGTGCATCTTGGAGGTGAAAATTTGGAACTTTCGTGCCCCGCAAGAGTGCCTTGTAAGTGTGGCCGAATTCTGGGTCACTCTCATAGAGAAGTGGCCAATCAGAAGTCTCGTGCCCACAAGAGTTGAGCACGGTGGTGAGCGCCACGATCGGTGGTCGGCTGAGGCAGTCTGCAACATTATTGGTGCTACCCTTCTTGTACTTGATGTTCAAATGAAACTGTTGGAGATATGTGGACCACTTCTGATGGCGATCATTCTGCAACTTCCCTTGTGTCTGTATGAACTGCAGGGGCCGGTGGTCTGTGTGGATGATTGTTTCCTTCCCCAAAATGTAATGCTTCCATTGTCGACGGGCTTGCACAATGGAATACATTTCTTTGTCATAGGTGGGATACTTGCGAACTGTCTCAGACAATGTCTCACTGTGATATGCCACTGGATGTCCATGTTGAGTAAGAACTGCCCCAATAGCATAGTCAGAGGCATCTGTCTCGATCTCAAATGGCTGTTGCAAGTCTGGTAATGTGAGCACTGGGGCAGAACAGAGGCGATTTTTCAATTCTGTGAATGCCTTCTGTTGAGGTTCCGACCAAAATAATTTTTCTCTTGCTCCTCCCTTGGTGACTTGACTCAAGGGCCAAGTGATATGAGAGAATCCCAACACGAATCTACGGTAGAAATTAGCAAGACCCAGAAAGCTGCGAAGCTCTGTTATAGTAGTCGGGGTTGGCCAATCCCGAATGACTTGGATCTTGGCTGGATCCACATGCACCCCCTTTTCATCAATAATGTATCCCAGATATTGAACCTGGGTCATGCCAAACGTGCACTTCTCCAAATTGGCACCCAACTTGTGTTGCCGCAGTGTTTGGAGGACTTGTCGGATGTGATGAAGGTGCTCTTCCCAAGTCTTGCTGAAGATCAGAATGTCATCCAAGTACACCACTACGAATGAGTTGTTGAATGGCCGCAAGATGTCGTCCATCATCCTCATGAAGGTTGCGGGAGCATTCGTCAACCCGAAAGGCATGACCAGCCATTCAAAAAGGCCTTCCTTAGCCTTGAAGGAAGTCTTCCACACATCAGAGGGTTCAATTGGTACCTGGTGATACCCAGACTTCAGGTCGATCTTACTGAAATATTTTGCACCTTGGAGTTGGTCCAGAAGGTCATCAATCCGTGGGATTGGGTACCTATTCCGGACAGTGATCTTTTTCAGCGCCCGATAGTCAATACAGAGTCTCCACGTCCCATCCTTCTTCTGTACCAACACGATCGGGCTCCCACAGGGCGATGAACTTGGTCTGATGTGACCTTTCTGCAACAGCTCCTGAATCTGCCTCTTGATTTCATCATTTTCCAGAACGGAGCGTCGATAGATCGGTCCATTGGGTAGTGGCGCACCTGGGGTCAGATCAATCGGGTGCTTGACCTGGCAGTGCAGAGGAACCCCTGTGGGTGAGGTGAAGATGTCCCCGTACTCCTCCACGACCTTATCCATTTGTTGTTGTCGTGCAGAGGGGCCCTGTCGGGAGGTCGTGGCCACAGTCTTCTTCTTGCCCTGGGGGCGGATCATCAGGAAAACGAATTTCCTGGTTTGGGAAATGAGCTTACTACATTGTTTTGCAGTAACCAAAGAGACAGTCGTAGGAGGTGGTACCTCTGGTATCCTGTACAACTTACTTCCCAAAGTAATAATAACAACACGAGGTCGAGACTCATACACAGCATGATGCTTCCACAAGTATGGTTGTCCTAATAATACATCAGAAACATCAATAGGAGCAACGTCACATAATACCTCATCCGTGAAGGGCTTGATGCTATAGGGAAGGCTGCACTGCTGGCTGACGCGGAGATCTCGTCCTTGGTGAAGCCACCCGATGGTGTATGGATGTGGGTGAGCTGTGGTCGGCAAGCCCAACCGCTTCACGGCGTCTGCTGAAATGAGGTTCTTTTGGCTCGCATTGTCGACAATGAACTGTACAGGGGAGCCCTTTACCCACATCTGGGAGTGGAAGAGACGTTCCTCCTCCTCTGGATCTTCCGGTTCCTCCTTCTGGACCTTTGTAGTGGCAACAGTGGCGTTGGGCTCCGCATCAATAATCTGTTTTCCTTTTTCATTCCCCTTTTCAGGTTCTGATTCGGAGTCGGAGCATGCATCTGACTCAGAAGCCCTCATCTCGGCCACTAGCGACTGCTTGGCCCGACACTCACCTGTGTTGTGAGTGGAGCTCTTATGGAACTCACACCACTTTCCCGTGTCCTTCTTTGGCTTTACGGTGTTGTTCTTTTCTTGTGGCTTTGACGGGTTGTCTTTAGCCGCCATGCTCTGTCCTTTGTTCTACGGTTTGGAAGCACCTTTTCCTTGCTTTTGATTCACAGATCCAAAGTCTCGCTTCTTCTGTTTGAATTTCTGCTCAATCTTGGCAGCATACCGGTATACCGTACCAAGCGAGGAGATGTCGAGGAACTCCATTTCCTCCTGAATGTATCTGTGCAGACAGCTGCGATACTTTAGCACCAAATGTTTCTCTGAATCTTTGATACCCAACTTTGTGCGCAGGGTATGGAACAGATTCGTCAGCTCGTGCACATCTTGATCCCTTTGTTGTCGCAGCGTGGTCCATTGTATGTACTTGTCCTCATAGCTCCCCACGGGATAGTACTGTTCCTTGACGGCGTCTCGGAAAGAATTCCAAGTTGGTACGACCGAGAACAGAGAGGGTTCTGTCTGGTCCTTGTTCTCACATTAGGTTTCCCACCAGTCCTTAACATGGGGGGTAGCTTTGAGGAGTGCAAAAATAATCTTCTCCCGGTCTGAAAAGTCATGAACAGAGAAATATCCTCTAATAGATTCAACCCACTATCTACATCTCGGCATCTGCGTCTATTTGACCCTCAAATATGGGAATCTCAAAATTTACTTGTACCTTAGGGATCGCAACAGAGTGGCTCTTGGATGCGGATGCGCCCGGTGGGTAGCCGTTGAAGGATACGAGCAAAGCTATCCATCATCGCGTTCCTTTGTTTTTCGAGGCCTCCTCAAGAATATTTTGATAGGATATCTGCTCCCTATCTTTCTTTTCGTCCCCATGGGGCGTCACGTTGAGGTTTGCGAGGTGATCTTGCAAAGGTTCCACCGAGATCAAGCCCTAGCTCCTATGCCCGACCTCGTTGGGGACATGCAAAGAAGGACGAGATCAAGCCCTAGCTCCTTATGCTGACCTCGTTGGGGACATACAAGGATAGAAGAGAAAAAGCGAGACCGCTGCGGTACCAACGGTCACGGTTTGTGCGGGGCATGGCAGACAGCACAACCATAAATACGAGAGATGGGTGGAAATAACATGTTTCATTAATATCCGAAAGCTGAAATTTGTGGAGACAATGAACAAAACTAGCTGGGGTGCGTGTCTGCGAGAAGAGATGTGGTGGCTACAGACCTCTGAACTGCTTTACAATGAGGCGCGAGGGCCTATTTATTATTGAGAAACAATGGAGAACCCTAAACATCCCAAAAACCTAACCGTAGGAGATGAAGCGCCAAAACTATGGGCCCCATTTGGGTAAATTGGTGTTTCAACTTCCCAGGGACGTAACTTTGGCATACTATCTTCGTTTGACGCATATGATACATCATTAGAAAGCTCTATCCGAGGACTACAGCTGTCGAGACGAATTTTATTAGAAAATTCGTTGGCGCTGTCATACCCAAAAAACGTCGTTTAGGGCCTCAAAACGGCTCCGAAAGTTCAGGACCCAAAAAACTGCTAAAAATAGTAAGTTATGCCAAAACGGAAAAACTGAAAGAGACAATAGTGGGGGCCCAAGTGGAATAGGCGGGTGGCCACCAATATCCACCTGGATCAGTGTGCCCCATGTGTTGACTCTTATAAATCTAAAGCAATCCTAAATCAAAGAATCGAGGCATAAAAAAAAATTAAAAACACCAACAATAACACAATCCTTCCAAAATAATATTGTGAAACAAATATCAAAGAAAAGTGGTATAAATTGTTGAATAAAATTAGACCTAGATTCATTAACAAAATATGTTGGAAACTTGACAATACTGAGAGGGTTGGGGTAAATCAGTATTATGTAGTTATACCGTTTTTTTCCATTTTCTCACAAACCTTGTTACATTCACTCATTAGCAGCATAATTGACAATCATATATAAACATAAACATGAGTCATACATAGAAATACACATAACCACAATAATGAAGAGATCAACACATGAGGATACAATATTTAAGGTGGAAACCCAAAGGGAGAAAACTACCATATTCTTCTCTGCTTCACTCTTTTTCTTGTTAATGAAAATCTTATTTTTACATCGTATGCACTAACCACCACTAGTGTTCAAGTCACAACTTACAAATCATGTGATCAGCTCTTGCTCTATGAAACTACCTATAACAACTTTTCAAACCACTATTTGCTGGAAGCCACCACTCCCATGAAATTGTAAGGTTTCCAAAATTTCTAGTTCTTTTCTAGCCACCACTAGCAGGAATCCTCTAGACCAAAGTTTTCAGACCACTACTTAAAGCAGGTTTCTACACCATGAATCTGCAAGCCACCAATTGCCTCACTGAAGGCCCCAATCTTTAAGCTCTTCTTGTGGACCTCATTTTACAATATTTCATACAAGGATCCACCTAAATCAATAAAAATAACCATGGACCGCATTCTATCCCATTCTCATATTCGACCCATTCTAACCTTTAAGCTCAAGAATCGAACACAATCTCAAACCTTCTACAACTTAGCCTCTCATAATCAATCTCTACAACAGAACTCTATGTAGTATAACTCTAGTGATACTCACCACTCAAATCGACTTCAATCGATCTTCTTGGATGCAAATGAACGTTTCAAAACAAATGAAAATATATTATAGTGGTGGATTTTAATTTTTGTTTCTCACAAACCCATTTTGTAATGTTTGGCATCGACACTTTTTCACATTTTAATACAACTCTGTTCTTCAAGTTTCCTTTTTAATTTTTTGGCTTCAAATGATGGCTTCTTGGTTGATTTTTGCAGGGATGGTGGCATTTGGACTTCGACAAAGGATGACCAGAGGCTGCATTTGAAATACTTCATGGTGGAAAACTTTAAAAATACATATTTATTACAACAATTAATTTCACGATTTCTTCTTCAAAACAAAGTTTTGAAGAAGAAACATCCTTGAGCATTTTTAATGATGAAAATCTTGAAATGAAAACTTATTGAAGAAATCCTCATGGCCTGTGGGCATTATTTGATATTCTGAAGACCAAACCCTAGACCTAGTGACTAAAAGACTCTTTTTTGACCACAATACCATCTATGATTGTAAATGACTGAAATCAACTTTGATGAATTTTGATAAATGTTGACCAACCCAGCAGGTACAAACATGAGGGAAACTAGTGAAGAGACCCTTCCGTCAGATGATGGCATGCCCCTAATGGAATGCAGATGAATGAGCGGAATGAGACACCTAAAAATGAAATGCAATAAGAGAAATGATCTCTGACGGAGGGATGTAAAGACTGACTCTAACACCTTCTTATTGATTTTAGAACTATTTTGTTAATTTTATTATGTTTTCCATCCATAGAATAGGAAGCGACACTCCCATTTTTTTTGGTATAGGAAATAAATAGATGTATAGGATCAAAAGTCTAATAGAAGTTAGATATTTTTTTTTATTATATATATTTTTTATCTATTAAATGGGTATTTTAGAAATTAGGATTTAGGTTTAGGGTTAGGATTTTATTAAATGATTAATCAAGGGTTTGATAGATCTTAGGGTTTAAGAATTAGGATTTTGATAGATATTAGGGTTTAAGAAATTAGGGATAGGATTTCATCATTTAGAATTTCATTATCTAGGATACCATCATCTGTATGCTCCTAGGGCAGTGATATATATTTGGCATATGCATTTTGGACATAGGGTAGCAAGGTTAGGTTTTTAATAAAGCTAGGGTCATTATTTCATGGAATTATTAGGATTAGGGTTCAATTATTCATGATATGACTTTAGGGTTTTATCATATATATTTAGGATATAGGGTTTTCTCAACTAGGGTTTTCTCACCTAGGGTTTGAACAATATCTAAGGTTATGGTTTTCTTTAATAATTCAATTATGAGGCCATGAACGAAAACTTTATTAAAATATACCCTCCTTTGTCATTGATGGAAATACACTCACCCTTTCAACATTTTTTCCCCTTTTGAGATCAATGGAAAATGGGGTGTCCTCACAATGCCTTTTTCCATCAAGTGCTCTCCTTATCATGCGGCTCCCCCTGCCGCCGTGCTCTTTCTTGTTATCTTTCTCTTGAAAATCCCTCTCTCATTATGATTTTCTTTAATGTATTTACTCCCCCTAATACTTTGCATGCCTTCATGGAAATTGAAGAGGTATATGATCGACCAACTTCCCCTGCCTGCATAAATTCCTCTAGCTCTTGTTTTTGCTCAAGACAAGAATGATTGTTGCCTTAAAAGACATCTTCACAATATCGTGATTTTCTTCAATGGAGTTATTCCTGAGAGATGATCTACCAATATTTTCCATGTGTGAATCATCAAGGGTTTCATAGGGCTCTTTACGGATAAATTCTTTAAGATCATTCAAGAATCACAAGCTCCCCCTAACAGCATGCATGGTATTGTTCTCATCATCAAAATTTGTAATATTATCTCTACCAATGATGCATTCATCAATCAACAACATGTGTTGTTGCCTTGAGTGTTCAAGAGGCTTTCCGATCCAATTTTATTCCTTCTCCATACTTGTGTAACTTTCTTTTCCGGCTTGGTAGTCATGGTTTTAGCTTTCTTAGGGACCCATGTCAAGTCACAATCATCTGTCATATGTCCAATGTTATGGAATTTGAAGCATTCCATCTTATTCATGAATGAGGAATCATGAATTCTTTTTGTAAAGTTTCTTCTAGGGAGTTGATGTGGACCATTATATTTTCCCTTGTGGTATGCCCTACAATCCTTTGCCATGTGCCAAAATTTTGTATAAGAATAACAATAACCAAAAAATATACTTTGATACCTTGAAGATGGAGATTGTCTTGATGTACTTCTGAAGTCTTTTTTCCTTGGAATTATTTTATGGTATCCATTGCCTCTTGTATCCTTGATACCTTCTATAGAGTATTTCCTTGATGTACTTTTAAGGTCATTTTGTCTTAAAATTCCTTGGTAAAATTTATTTCCTCTTGAATTCTTGACACCATCTGCAGATCTTCTTGTAGTAGGGTTTCTTCCAATGTCATCTTGACTCTTCTTGTTTAGTTTGTTGGAACTAGGGGCATCGATATTTCTACCAAGCTTATTCACGTCCTTGTTGTTTGGAGCATCAGAGTTTGCAACATTCTTGTTTGAGGGTTCACTTGCATAACCAATACCCAATTTATCAAGAGGAAATCCTTGATGACTTAGGATGTCATCTAGGGTTTTAGAGCTCTTTATACTCTTGTTCATATGATCAACTTATTTCCTTAGGAGATCAATTTATTTTGTCATCATCTTGCATTCTTCATCCTTCTTTCATAGATGGTTCTCGATCTATTCCTTCATCTTGGTTCCTTCCCATGATTGGGCCTTAAGTGAGGTAATTTTTTATTTTAATTTGGTGATGTCTTCATGCCTTTCTTCTAATTGGAATTTCATGGCATATATTTCTTTTTCTGCTTCATCGACTTGTCCTTCTAGGAGAGTCAAAAATTCCATCGCACTTTTACCTCCTTCTGCTTGCTTCTTTTCTTCTTCCAACTGAGATTTAAGGGAGGAGACCTCTTCCTTGTGTTGACCAAAATTTGATTCAATTATGTTCAAGTTCTTGATTCTCTTTTCAATATTTCTTGACAAAGTGTCTTTATTTTTATTTACTTTATCCAATTTATTTTTGATGGATATGACTTCTTCATGATTCCTTTTCTTGTTTTGATGAAATTTCTCCTTAAGCTTGGTGAGCTCCTCATTTCTTTCTTGGACTTGAATCTTTAATAGGTTAACTTCCTTCCTTGCATTTACAAGGTCATGGTCACCATATTTTTCTTTCTTCTCGAGCTCCTCATTTTCCTTTTTCAAACTTGTTATCTCTTCTAGGGTAGCTACAAGTTTTTTCTTGAAATATTTTGTGAAGTCTTCTTCTTTTTATTCATCTTCTCAGTTTTTTTGGTCTTGATGTCTTTAATATTATTTTCAAATTCCTTAATGGGTTTTATATTCACTTCTCTCTTTCCATCATATTCTTGACTATAGGTCATGGTCAATGCTCCTTTTGAGTGAATATCTTGGACATACATTTTGCTGATGAACATTTCTCCACTTTGGCCATTATAAGATCTGGTAGCCCACTCAAGGTTGCTCTTATCACATTACCATTATATTAATTGGATTATTCTTCCATCATGATTTCAGTAGTCACTAATTCTGAGACTTCAAGCACTTGAGACATTAAAAAATTCTTCTCTTCATTCTCTCCTTCCATATATCAAAGTTTCCATTGAACAATGGAGTTTTCCCTATTTGATTATCTTCAATTTCAATGCTTGAAGAATAAACATATTTAGAAGGATTTGAGGCTTTCTTACTTGGATTTTTCATTTTTTTTGGAGGATATACCTTCAAGTTGTTAGTCTTTGAGTGATGCAACTCACTATGATAACAATTTTTTGAAATAATGAGAGGGGGGGGGGGGGTGGGGGTGATTCAGTATTTATTTTCAATTGCTATTTTTATGAGTTAATATATCTTATAATTAGAACACATAATGATAAATAAGAATAAATTATTTTATTAATTAGGAATAAAAAGTTCTTCAATCCTCTTCTTCACCATAAATCAAGTGCAATATAGTGCACGGCTCCAACCCTAGATGAAGACGCCAATCTCCAATCCACAAGGCTTCAAATTTTACTTTTCCAAGCACTGAATTGGACTTCACGAGGCTCCAACCCTATCTTCCAAGGCTCCAAAATTGTCACTATGAGGAACCAACCTCTAGGGCTCCAACTCTATATCGGGTACATTCTCCAACCTGGTATTCTTGAGGACTCCTATCATCTAGGGCTCCAACCCTTTGCTTCAATTATTAAAGATAGATTCAACAATTATTCATGGCTCCCAATACCTTCTGCAACGAGCCTTTACAATATCTTCACCTTAAACACTCCCCTCAAATCATCTCCAAGGCACTTAGATCATCGATGACAACTTTTATCTTCTTAGAAGGTCTCTCCACAATTATTCATTTCGCCCAAAAAATCTTCTTCAAGGTTACCTCATGATGACTTTGACAACACATCATGGTCTCCAATCAGATTCTACAAGTGTTCCAATTGTCTTTATTTATTTTCTCAAGGTTTACACCAAAAAATTCTTCAAGTTCTCCACAATATTTTCAACCAATGTATGACTTCAATGATGCTCCAAGGGCTTCTACAAAAATCCTTAAGTCAATACAAAAGGCTTTAAAAATTAGGCCACTCCAAGTTTTTCATCAAGAGTATCATTGATTACTTCAATATATGTCCAATGGCTCACATGAAATTTGCTTCAACCTTGCTAACAAATTCTACCATCAAAACAGCTCCTTCAAAAATGGTTTCGCTGTATTGTTGCACCCAAAAAATCTTTATTCCTCCTTAGTTGACCGAGCCTGAAATCCAAGCCTCTCCAAAATGAGACTGTTCTTATTTACTGGTGGTTGTCCTTCCTCAAGAGACTTGTCACGGTTTTTTTGATTTCAAGGTCTTCTCTTCTCCCACAAACTAGGCTTCAATGAGCCTTCATAAGGTTTAAGACACAACAAGGTTTATTACTGTACCGAGGTTAGAGGACTGAGGTTCTTCTCATAAAAGTAATGCTCTAAGAGATGCTTTGTTTATGCTGCAAAGGATATCACTAGGAACATATATGAGTAATAATAGTATAGTCTCAGGTGTATAAATCCAGGTTGGAGTTGTTCTAAATCTATGAATTTCAAACCGAGCATCACAAACAGGATTTTTCTCACGTTGGCTGCCACATATTTTGGCTTCTCCAATAGGTAGTTGTCGAAGCTTGAGTAATGATAATTTTTCTGTAGTCTGAGCCAAAGTTATGCAACTTTCCACAACTCCTTGTCCACCACAGATCTGAGGTATTGAGGTTTATGAGTGTCTCATGGTTGAGGTTGCAGAGTTCCTAGGACCGAGCTCCATAGGACTGAAATTCATTCCATTACAAATATATGTAATCTTCTTTTATAGTGTACCAACTGCCAGTTTGAAACATGAAATCCTCTACACGTCAAGAAATGATTCATACCGAATATTTCAAAATATATTAAAAAAATAACCTCCACCAAAATTTGAGAAGACGAGTTGGTATTTTTCACAGGTTAAGGTATCATAGAATATTGAAATATATTAAAGAACTCTTCTCCAATACATGAAATATCACTTTGTTCTTCACTGAATATATTATCGGATTCAAAGGTATATTTTTTTGCAGTGTACATGTTGTGAATATATAATTTATTTTATATTATGTGAATTTGTATGAGAAAAAGGCATGTCAGTTGGTTTCATGGGGCCTCTTTTAAAGTCGTATTATATATTTTAGAAGTATTTTATTAATTTTATTATGTTTTCTAGTCATCGAAGTAAAATAGGAAGGGGACAATCATTTTTTTTGGTATAGGAAATAAAGAGATGTTTAGGATCAAAATTATCATAGAAGTTAGATCCCCTTTTATTATTATTATTATTATTATTATTTATGATTGTTTTTTGTACTAAGTAAATGGGGATTTTAGAAATTAAGATTTATGTTTAGGGATAGGATTTCATTAAAGTATTAGTATAGGGTTTAATAGATATAGGGTTCAATAATTAGGATTGGGATATATCTTAGGGTTTAATAACTTAGGGTTAGGGTTTCATCATTTAGGATATAATTATCTAGGATATCATCATATTTATGCTCCCAGGTCAATGATAAATATTTGGCATATGCATTTGGGAGTTACAGTAGCAAGGTTAGGTTTTCAATAAAGATATGGTCAATATTGTCATGGAATTACTAGGATTAGGGCTTTAATTATTCGTGGTAGGAATTTAGTTTTTTATCATATAGCTTTAGGATATAAGGTTTTATCATCTAGGGTTTGTACAATATCTAAGATTAGGGTTTTCTTCAATAATTAAACTAGAATGCCATCAATGACAACTTTATTCAAAAATCCCTCTTACAATATGTTCTTGGTGCTCTACTGGACATTATTCCACAACCATGGAAGCTTCATGTGTGCTTTGACTAGTACAAAGACATACTGGTGAATAACATCTTACGTCACCTCCAAGCCTTCCTGTTCAGTCGCCTGTTTGATTTGTCCAATGTAATCCCTAATCTCCTCAAAGATGACCTCCCTACTTCTTATTGGTTCAAGAGTTCCAATGACAGGAATGTTGTGATTTTGTGTAAGAGACTCAAAACCCTTCTACCATCATTTATAAGTATCCATAAGGTTCATTTACTATGCTACAATATGTGAGTAGTTCTGTAGGTGGACTCTCAATTGCACTCTATTAATTTTTTGAGAATTTTTTTTCTTCTTTTCTAAGTTCTCTAGAGAATCTGGATATTTGGCAGTATTATCTTGCATTAGATCAAATTATTTAGTTTCTATCTTCAGGAGCTTCACTACTTCTTGAAAATTATTTTTAATGCCAATGAGAGGGGCCATGACCTGTTGTATAAGTATCATCTCATCGTATAGTCATGCCATGGTATCCTCCATTAGTCATAACCCTTATACAATTGTCAACTTGCCTTTTGTGCTACTATAGTTCTGTGATGAGAGTCGTAGGTTCTGTGCTACAATACGCTCCACCTGTTGCTTCGTTAGAACAAGTTCTATTTTCAACCTAAAATTATGATGATGTATATACTCATAGTTATCCTGTGTCGATGTAGCGAAGGAAAATTTGCCTCCATAACTACCCTCGTATTACTTCTAGTGTTGGAGGTAATCTTGTTTTATGTTGCTACTGAGACTAGGTTCTAAGGATCCTATGGGAAATATATATGCCTTTGTTGTATGATCCTCTTCTTCAAATGATCAAACATTACACTACATATATCCATTAGTAGGTTTGTTGGAGGAGTTGTGATCCCCATTTCATTGAATGGATGATGACCTCTTTTTAGTGATTTTTCACTGGCAGTACTCAGCTCATCATCAATGTGTTGGATGGTGTCTTCTTCCTCTCCCTGTTACTTTTCCAGTTCTTGAGTCAATTTTTTTTCTTCCATCCTTTGTGCTACTTCCTCTTCATGAGACTGCCTATTTTGTTATTCATCTTCCTATCTTCTCTCTTCATGTTCTACTAGTTTCTTTTCAACCAACCCATCTCATGAGCCTTGCTATTGCACCCAGATTGTTGCAACTCCCAAAGGCTACTCAAATTTAATTATCAAGCCAGGTTTCACACAAAACTTGGAGGTGACAGTGCTATATGCATAACAGATGAGCTCTACTCATGTCATCCTCATCTTAGTTATACTATGAGGTTTTGGGAATTATTGTTATTCTAAGGGAGATAATTTTTCACACATCTAAATGAAACTAAATACTAAAATAAAATCATGAACACTATTATATCTACAACAAAAGAAGCTATACTAGATTGCACTCATTCATCTACTTAACCTCTACTTTTGCAATGGAAAAGACTAGCACTTATTATAATTACAAGAAGGGAAATTACACTAGATTTCATTCATTCTCTTAACTACTCAATAAACTTGCAAGAAGGGAACTAATCTACCTTCACACACACATTTCACTGCATCAATTATGAACTAACTTCTATCTACTCCATGCTAGGTGTTTTGCTAATGATATATTCTATGATGGACTAACACACTAAAACTACTATGTTTTGCAGCAAGAGAAGAAGGAGTTTGGGTGAACTGGGGGTGTCACTCAACTAATAATTTAGAGCTAGGGGTACGCTAAGGCCTATAATAAGCTCAAGTGAGGTGAAGGAGTGATTCTAGAGTGAAGGAGGTGGCTCCAAATGCTGATACATGAAGCTGATAGAATTTTTTTTTTTTGCTACAGGAAGTCCTGTAATTCCACAGGAAATAAGCCAAAAGGGTTTTCAGGCTAGGAATGATAGAATGGAGGTTAGGAAAAGTGAGGAAAAGGTGGATTTAACTGGATGGGGGATGAAAAACTCCCTTTTCAAAGATGAGAACCTTCGAAAGGCCTGTATTTCACTAAGAAGGTTGCTCTCCGTTGGTTTTGAAGATGCTCATCAAAAACACGGTTGTGGGTAGCAGAATGAAAGGGAAACTGGAGGAGGGTTGCATTCCAAAGTGAGAGTGCTAACAGGGGGTCCTTCCTTGATTTTGTAGCCAGTCCTGCAACCATTACAGTCACTCATGCATTGATCATTAACAAATTATCATGTAAAATAGTGGAAAATATGAGTTGAATTTAACTTAAGCTGATCTAACCTCTAATATACAATAGATTCATGATAAAAATAGTGAAAAATGCTTTATCCTTTTGAAGAAATTACAAACTGAATATTTTGGTATTTGGTTGGAGACGTTTCTCCTCAAGCTCCAATGGAACATGTGAGAGTGGGAGAGACTACTAACACAATTTTAATGATTTTCTGATGCTACTAAAATGAAATGTCATAAATTAAAATACTAAAGAATAAAGGAAACATAAATGCACAAAAGAGAGACTACATCCCATGGATTAGGCCCTAACCCACAAGATTCAATCACTTGGAATGAAATTAGTGAGAGGCAAGCCAACTTCTCATTCTCATTGTATAATAGGTTTCTTGAATCAAAATAGCAATAAAAATATTTTGTATACAATGTCAAGAGTTCTCTAGATTCCTATGAAAATCAAATCCTATTGAGCTTGTGCTCTTGTTTATTTATACTAATGGGAAAATACCAGCATCTCCCTAAAAAATATGAATTTTTCTCCTTGATCTTCGAGAGGTGTCGAGCTTGGATCCCTCTTATCATTGACTTTCTCGACTTTCTTTTACTTTGAACTGTTGAAGGAGGATATTAAGAGATTTTGGGCTGATTGTGGAACTTAATAAGGTGGAAAACTTTCCTATGATTTCTCCTTGTTTTTTACTTCGAGCCCTGTCATGGAATCTCACTCAAAAATAGATTTATTTCCTTCATTTCTTGGAATTAAATCCTGTTAGGCTTCAAGTCATGACAATCCTTTTAGACCATTCTTGATAAGAAAACTATGAAAAAAGGTAATCAAATGTGTGAGAGAGAGAGATTAAATAAGCTAAAAAGTGACACTATAACCCCTTAAAAATATACCTAATTATGGGCCTCATCATCACACGCTTACTGAAATTATTGGTCATCCTCTGAGAAACTCATTCCTCTCTCCCGAATTCCTTCAAAGCTCTGGTAGCTTCCCTGACATCCCAAGGTATCTTAGAAGGATTTCCTTCTGGTTGGTAGAACCCTCCATTCTTTTTTTCTTCCTCCCATTCCTTCTAGTCCTCTGTTTGATCTCTCCCTTCATGTAGCCCTAACAACAAAGGTGGTATTAGCTTTAATCCTATCCACTGGAATTTAATTCTCAAGATTTCTATTTTGTAGAAGGATGCTCTTTCTAAGGAAACTCTCAATCTATTTGGAGAATGGTACTCCCTGTTCTTCAAGACAAGTCATAGAGAATACCATATTATTTGGGATGCCTCCACACTTTATTCTCCTAGTAATCTGGAGGTGTCATCAAAATGTTACATTTCCCATTCTTGAGTGTTAATGTATCTTTTCGAAAGGTCATCATCATTAGAGATCATCTGGTGATTGTTGATGATACCTCTAGGGCTTATGAGTTCTTCCCTAATTTGGAGGGGTCCTCTTTCTTCCCTCTTCATCACCCTCTTGACTTCTTCTACCCTTGTTTCTTCATTTTCTACACAAGATGTGAGGGCCACGAACTCCATATCACCCAACCAGGAATTGGGGTCCCAAATATTCATGTCAGTCAAGATGAGGTTGTGCATGTAAATTTTTTCCATCCTAGCCCTTTCTTCCACACTAGACTCCCTACAAAAATCAATGAATTTTCTATAATTTTGAAAGGGTAAGGAGCCATGCTGTGCTAAGGTCTTATTTAGAAATTTCAACCACTACTCTTTCAATTAAACTCCATAAGAATTAGAATTGTGTCTATAATGCATGACCTCCATTAAAATATTTTCCTTAGTGGCAAGATTTGTGTCCTTCTCTTGCAACTGTACCTATAGTCTCATGTTCTCTACTTTCTCTGCTTACAATTTTTCTCTCAAAACTGATTCGTTGAGTTTGACATCAAGTAGGTCCTTTCCTATCTTAATAAGTTTCTCCTCCATTAACCCCACATTCTCAACATTTTTGGATTTGGAAATTTGCATCCACTTGTGGGTGCAACCCCTTTCTATTTCTATCTCATAAAAGAGAGGATTTGAGAGCTTATCAGGGATCAACCTCCCTCCTTCAATGAACTTCTAGTAAGAGCTCAAAATAGGTTGTGGGGTAGGTTCTTCAAATTATGTTATGTCTTTTTGGAAGGTTCTTGGAGACGTACTTCCTATTTGAATTGTTGTCCTAGAACTTGTGCCTCCCCTTGTATCTTGTGTCCTTCAATTTGGGCACTCTTCCCTTCTATTGGTGCCTCTTTTCCTTCCCCTTGTGCATTTTGTTCTCCCTATAGCACTTCATGTTCTTCCTATAGCATACCTTGTATTTCTTGTAGCACACTATTTTTCTTATAGCATCTCTTTTTCTTCTCCTTGGAGCTCTATGGTGTACTTAAGACTGTTTTAGGGCTTTTAATCTAGTATATTTCCTTCTCGATTAGGTCATGGGTGTCTTGGATCTTATATTTGGGGTAGTAATTTCTTCAATTTTTCCTTCCTCAAATTTCTTCCTTCTTTCTAGGGGAGTCTTCGATGGTAATGGGGATATCTGTTGGAGTTTAAGGCCTTCATTGTTTCACCCTAGTGCTCTTTCTATTCTTAAAATACATAGGATTTTATCTTTGCATTGTCTTCTTGGGTTTCACATGGGTGTTTAAAGTGGCTAAGTTGGTAGCCACCTCATCCTTATTGTTTCCTGGTCATAGACTATTTTTTTGAGGGAATATTTCAGTGATATTTTTGGGGCTCAAAGCATTCATTCTACTTCCTTCTCTTCATCCGCCTCGTCACTTTCCCTTTCTTCCCCTACATACTCTATTTTTCCTTCCTCTATCTCCATCTCTTATTCTTTTGTCTTCTCAGTCTCTTCCTCCTCTATTCTAGTATCCCTATCTATAATTCTAGGGTAGGGGTATCTCGAGGAGTGATATTTTGGGTCCCTATTAGAGTCTCTCTGTCCATGTCAATGAAACTGGACCATAACACAGGAATTCTTAGCTTATTCAAGGAATCCTCCACTATTATTTTAATCAAGCCAGGGTGATCTAGGTGTTGGTGTTTTTCTTCTCTAACCATTTGGCTCATGTATCTAATAGAGTGGTGGAGGAAGTAGGGTATGTTTAGCTTATGTTCCAAAGGAAAATCCTCCTTAAATCTAACCTCATGCAATAATTTGAAATGGGAGTGATAGACTACACTCAATATTCCTTCACAATAAATGTACTTGAGGATGTGGTAGGATACCTCATACCATGGGTAAGGTAACATCTTCCTTCCGACCCCATTTTTTCTTCTATTTCTTCTCATTTGTAAAAAATAAGTTTTCCTTGGTAGTGGCACTAGTGACCTTGCCTTCTCTATTCCACTTGATTCCTAGGGGTAGTGTTGTTATTCTGCTGATCAATTCAAGTGTGATCGTTATGCCTAGTCCCCTTACCACAACAGTGGCCTTTACATTTGCTTGAGAGTCTAGGGCCATTGAAAATTCTCAAGCTATATCATCCTCATATCCCCTTAGGAGCTCAAAGAAACCAAAAAACTGATTCCTCCTAAAAATTTATGTTATAGGAGGGTGTATTTGAATTCTCTTTGTATCTGTAGGTTCTCTTCTATTAAACCCTCCCCCCATTTTTTTTTTTTTTTTTTCTGACTTGGGTTAAATATGTATTATTCAATGGCCTTGGTGTACTAGTGACAGGGTTATAAGACTATTAATACTTGAAAATGGGTGTCTTATCCCCTACCTCTTCACACAAATTCCTCTATTAACTCAATTATGATACTAATGCATGAAGATTGTTATGGAGAACGTTTGTGAAATTGATCGAGGTGATGGTCACTTACCTCTGTGAAAAAATGTTCTGCAATGGAGAATGGTATTTTTATTGATTATTGACTTTTTTAGTGGCTTGCATGCCTATTCTTAGAATCCTGTAGCACTCTTTGAAGCTTCATGTAGCAATTGCAGGTTTTCCTGGCACTTCCTATAGGCACAACTGACTGATGATTGAACCTCATCTGTGGCTTACCAACTTCATTCTTTGCTTAAATCTTTTTGAAATGAGAATAGATGTGAGGGGAAGTGATTTGAGGTACACTATATTCCATTTCGAGTGGTCTTGGAGCATTGTGCTGAGGTGTCCCTCGCATGCAATTTCCTCATTTGGAATATTGGCCCCACTTGAATTGATCATTCCCTTCAAACTCGTAATCTTCACCCACTATTTGTGATCTCATTTCCACTGATCTGATAGTTCCACATTGCATGCAAAATCTACCAAGCTATGTTAGTCTCACTATCAAAGGTGTCCAGGTTAACTGGCCACCTTTTAGGTTATTAAACCTCCTCTCCTTGACATTAATTAATTTATCCAAATATGCATAGCGAGAGCATGAGAGGGTCATACCTGAGCCCTACCTCATTTCCAAATGGTTGTAGGGTCCTACATGGATAGATTTGGAGCACTGAAGAAATCATCACAGGAGATTCCTTTATTATTTAATCGTTGTTGTGTCTTCATTTAATGTTTGAGGTGCTTATTGTGTTTTTTTGTTTTGTTTTTGCAGGTACCTTGTGGAGGCTTCAAGATGATGCTATTGATGGATAATCCTCCATGGAGTGTTATAGCTTTCTTTAGAGTAAAATATGTAACCTTTATCTGCTGCTCTAAATGTGCCAAGCCATAGTTAGATTATTGTAGTGTTTGCATAGCTATTATACAATTAGAGATCATCTTCCTGTAGCAATCCCATTTCTGTATATTCTGGAGCGAAAATGACATAAGGTGGTGATGGAATGGTGTGGAAACGTTGGAGGTGGTGCTAGGTGCTAAGGTAGTTGTGTGGTTTAGGATAAAAATGAAATGAAAGGACTTGTGTTTGTGGAAAAAACATTTTGTACCACAGTGGCAGGATAGAGGGTTAGAGAAGGGAATATCCATGTATGGGATGGTATGGCGATGAGGGTCGTAGGAATAGGTAGAGTGACCCTGTTTATGCTCTTTCTTAGGATAAGAGATGCTTAGATGATTTACTGTGACCTTTCCTTTTATTCCCATAGGTGTTCAAGACTTCCTCTAGCACTACATGATTTCCTATATCTTTCTATAGCATCTTGTAGCAGTATAGAGAGAGGATGAAATTCAATATTTTCTAGCTCATATGGTGGTGGAATTTGATGGTGGGACGAGTAATGGAGTTGGAAATGGAGTGAATCGATAGAGGAGAGGAAGGGAGACGAAGTAATGTTGCAAATTTTTCCATAGTATGTCACTGTTCATCATCCTGTAAAACAAAAACATGATATTTTCCTTGGTGTTATTCCATATTTTTTTATCTTTAGTTTTTTTTCATTTTTTTATATATTTTTTTAAAGACAGGTGCGCTGCCTCAGAAGAGTTTTTCAACCCAAAATCCTACCTTGGGTGCCTCAAAGAGGTTTTCACCCAAGGATATTTTATTTTTTAATTTTTAATTTTTTCTTTTTTTGCTCTAGGATTGCCTCAGGGAGGTTTTCAATCTTGGAGTTTTCCTTTGATCCCTTATAAAGGTTTCCATCCAGGCCTCTTCAATTTTTTTTTCTTCTTTATTTATTTCTCTAGGAGAGGTATGGACTAGAATATATGAGGCTCCCAATTACATGCACCTCTCTACTGATTTTGTTGATGAATTATGCCTTGGACATGGGCCTTTTGTACATTGCCAGCCTATAACTATTGACCAGGAGAGGATCCCCTCCTCATCCATGGTTCTGATTTGAAAAAATCCATTTCCATGTAATCTCTCTATATGATAGGGTCCTATCCATCTAGTCGTTAACTTTACCTTGAAGTCCTTAAATCTGGATTCATATAGAAAATCCCAAGCTCCTTCCTGAAATGTCTTCTCTTTGATGTGCTTGTCATGCCAAACTTTCCTTTGCAGCTATATCACTTCTATGTGAAGAAGGTCCTACATCCTAAATTCATCAACCCATTTAGTTGAAGAAATATTTCTTTCTATGCCCTTATATTTGTCTTCCAGGTGGTGTTCTAGGCCCAAGTGGCCTCTACTAATCTATCTACCCAATATTTTGTGCTACTGCTCATAAATTTGGTAAGGATATTCTCTTATGCTCAATTGGTCAGCTTCCACTTCGCCATTTTCTTGAGGGTGATAGGCAGTAGAACTCTTGTGATGCCTCATGATATTCCCAATTAGATGGGATGTGAATTGAGCCCCTTGATCGATGACTATCTTCCCTGGATACCAAAATTGTAGAATATATTCTCTCTAAAAAATTCAGCCATCTTATCTTTTTCTTCTACCTTAACAACCTTTGTTTCAACCCATTTGATCAAATAATAGACGCATACTATGATGTATCTATTCTTTCTATATGGTGGACCAATAGGTCCAATGAATTCCATGCCCCACTGGTCAAATAATCCTAGGGCCACCTGAGGTTGTAGAGGAATTTCCTCCCTTGCTGTAGGCTTCCCCATCCTCTGACACTGATCACATCGACTCATGTGTCTCCTGGAATCCTAAAGGAAAGTAGGCCAATAGTAGCCAAATTGAAAGGCTTTGAAATTTTCCCTCTTAACAGCAAAATGACCCCCATAGGGCCCATCATGATAGGCTGAGAGAATGTCAAATACTTCCTCTTCCCTGACACATCTCTTGAGGATTTGGTCCGGTTCCAATTTAAAAATATTGCCACCAATCCAAGTGAAAGCGGTACTCTTTATTACAATTTTTATCTTCTCTTTAGAAGAAAGGTTTGGAGGAAAACTCCCAGCAACCAGGTAGTTGTCTATGTCAGCAAACCAGAGAGAGTATCGAGATAGAAAATAAGTGCTCATCTAGAAGCTAATCATCAACCATCCCTTCATTATCTATAGGAAAACTAATTCTAGAAAGAAAATATGCAACAACATTTTCGTAATTGGTTTATCAATAATGGTCAAATCAAATTGTTGCAACAATAATAACCATATAATAATTCTAGCATTCACATCAGGTTTTTTCATTAAGTATTTAATTGTTGCATGGTAATTATGCACAAAATTTTGGTACTCGGTAATATAATGTATGAACATATTCAAGGAATGGACAAACATAAAATATCCTTCTCAGTGACAGTGTAGTTTAGTTTAGCATTAGACATATTTTTTCTAATGAAATTAATGGCATAGGGAAACTTATCCTCCATTTTCCCTAAGGATTCCCCCACAAATTTCTCTAATGTATTAGTATGGATATGGAAAGGAAAAGTGTAGTTGGGACCTTGAAGTATAGGGGTAGTGGTAAAATTTTCCTTTACGATATGAAGGCCACTTCACAAAGACTTGTCCAACAGAACTCAGAATCTTAGTACAACAATCCGAACAATGGTGAAGCCACCTTTCCAAAATCCTTTATGAATCTCATATAGTAACCAGCTAAGCCTAGGATACTCCTTACATCTCTCTGTTCTGAGGAATAGATGGCCTTTTTATGATGGAAATTTTGTTTGGCTCTACCTGTGTCCCTACCTTAGATATGGAGTGGCCAAGGACAATCCCTGCCTTCTTCAAAATTTCACACTTCTCAGGACTCAAATAGAGATGCATTTCAATGAATCTCCTTAGGACTTTACCCACATTGGAGAGTGCCTCTTGGAAATCATACCCATAGGGAATGAAGTAATCCATGTAGATTTCCACGGAATCATGGAAAATCTCAACAAAAATGCTCAAGACTACTCTCTAAAAGGTGGCAAGGGAATTTCATAGGCCAAAGGGAAGAACTATATAAGAAAAGGTGCCCCAATGATAGGTGAATTTTGTCTTGTTTTCATCCTTAGGGCTGATCTGAATCTGATTGTAACCACTGAATCCATCCGGGAAAGATATGAACTTCTTTCCTACAAGACCATACAAGACTTGGTCAATGAAAGCAAAGGGGAAATGATTTTTCTTAGTGGCTTTGTTTAATTTTCTGTAGTTAACATAGATCCTCCACTTCCCATTTTTCTTTGTTACTGAGACAAGAGGAGACACCCATTCACTGTTTGATATGGGATATATGAACCCTACATCCAACAACTTCTATAATTAGTCCTTTACTATGTATTTTAAGGTTGGTTTGATTCTCCTTTGGCGTTGGCGCACAGACTTGCATCCCTATTTGATGTAAGTATGATGTATGCAGACAGAGGGATGTACCCCTTTCATGTATTTGTAATCCCAAGCAAGAGCATATAAGTTATCCCTTAGCAGTTGGCACAATTTCTCTTCATCTTTGTCCAAGACAGGGGTGGATATTTAGGGATCTAGATGCGCCAAATTCTAAAATCTTGGTAGGTTCAGGGGATGATTCAATTGAGCATAGATCAGTGCAAGGGCTACTTTCAAATTCTCTTACTAGGTCAACAAGTGGAATGGTAGTGGGGGGTTGGATTTGAAGGATATGGTCAATGAGGAAATATTCATCAGGTTTCCCCCCTTTGATGACAACATCTAAGGTACAAACATGTTAGGGTGTGGCATGGTACACTTCATTTTATTCTTCATCCTCCACCCATAAAGGTGGATCAAGTTCAATAGAAGTTTTGGCAGGAGGATATAATACCAATTTTTTTGACAAGGGCCCATTCTTGATATTCATGTTTCCAGCCCTACAACTGATATAAGCATAGGTAGTGGCAAAAAAAGGTATTCCTAGAATGAGAGGATAACCATTAAAATTGGTTTTGGGCTTCAATACCAGGAATTCAGTGGGATATACCTAGGATCCAATGGATACCATAAAATCCTCAACAACTCCTTCATAAGCTATTGTGGACCTATCTACAAGTTGCAGAGCTATTATGGTCTTCCTCAAAGATCCCTAGAGGTTGAGTTTCAACATGGTTTCTCTGGTCATAATATTGATGGCATCCCCAAGATCGATCAGTGTATGGGGTACAATGATACCATCAATGTGTACATCAACTACTAGACTGCTAGGGTCCAGGTATTTCGAGAAAATCACTCTCCCCAACATCAAATCAGATAACTGACCTACAACATTGATGGTGGGGGTGTCTCTCTCATTTCTACCAATATTTTGAAATACATTTTCTTTGATAATATTATTGTGTATGGGAACATCCTTAATAGCCTGGAGAAGGGGTATCTTTACACACATATTCTTCAATTCTCCTGAAGTTCAATTTCTTCTGGGGTGTGTTGGCTAGGGTGGATGAGTTGCTTGGGAAAAGGAGGTGTATTTATATGAGGGGTGCTCTCTTCCTTTTCCTCTTAAACATATTTAGGTGGAGATGGTGGATTATTATATGGGAGAACTCTCCCGGATCTAAGGTTAATATCATGGATCCCCACAACATATGCAGGGTAAGATCTCTCTCCATTGTAGACCTGTTGTGCTTGCTTGTTGTTTGGATTTGGATTTGGTTGGGCAGGGATCTGAGGTATATTAGGGTGAGAAGGATGAGTCAGTTGAGGTTGAGGTTGAGGTTGGGGTGGAGGTAGAAAAGTAGGAGGTGGGTTGATTTTGGGCCTCCACCCTTGTGATGGGTTGCTCCACTAAGGTGGTTGAGGAACATACTACTGAAATGGTTGATTGACAGGTTGAGGATGATATGGAGGGGCATAAGGCCAAGAAGGAGGTGTGGTCCATGATGGATGGGTGGAAGAATACCAATGCTCCAAGGGTGCCTTTTGGTTCGAATGGTAGTAAGAATAAGACACACCTTGTATGCCTTGTTGGTATGGATGAGGTCCTCTTGGGATCCTTTGATTTATGAAGTAGAGTTGCCCAGGTCGAGCATCCACCACTTGGTATATAAATTTTAGGGAAAGTAAGGATGGGAATTTATCTATTGCATGGTTCTCTTCACAGACAGAGAAAATTTCTATGACCTTCATTGGACATTCATTCCTTGGGTGTTTTCTAGTGCATCTAGGGGAAAATATAGCTAGGGCTCTTTCTACTTCCTCTTTTTTTCTTTTGATCTGCATTGTGTCTATTTGAAAAAAAAATGTGTGCAACATATCATTTTTAAAAACCTCCAACATATTTCCAATCTCATGCTTAATGGAGGTTGAAGAGGAAGGGGTATTGGTTAGGCTTTAACTAGATCTACCTTTTTTCCTAGATTCCGTAGAGTGATTTTTTAATACATTCTTGATATATTCACAAGGAAGATAACATATATCTCCTCTAGACAAAATGTTAAGGGTTTCTATCACTTATTACCTAATTCCTCAGAGCAGTATTGAAGGGAGTGATCGAGGATCAAGGGTGCAGTTGGCCCTTTTTTAGTTCAGTTGAAATCACTCCTCATAATCCTCTAGAGATTAATCAGGCCCTAGTGTCATCTTAAAGATTTCTTCCTTGGTGTCCTTCGACCTACAATAGTCTCTATACTTGTTGTTGAAGGACTCTTTCATTTAGGCCCAGGTTGTGATGTTCCTAGGAAGACCCATGAACCAACACAAGGTTGCATCCTTGAGGGTAGAGGGGAACAATTTTAACTTTTGTTTATCTTAGGCATAGTCATTAGTCTTGTAGAAAATATCAAACTCAAACATGAAAGTTTCAGGGTCCTCAAAAATTAAGCCATGGAAGTGTGGAAGGGCTAAAGTGCTGATGTTATTCATTCTATTCTCTCCATTGGTTTCCCTTATGGGAAAGACTCCTTGAGTTCTATTTTCATCCATAGCTTGAATAGGTGAAGGAGGTTCCACTAGTGAAGCAAGTTCCTCTTCTACCCCAATAGGCTCTTCAAATTTTTTAGGTTTCTCACCTAGAGGGTGTTCTATCTCACAGTCACTGAAGAAGAGTGAAGGATGACTGTGTGGGGATGTGGGGGTTTTTGTTTAAAAATTTCCTTAGTTTTCCCTACTCCTATGAAGCATGAATTATTTTTATGTGTTTTTCTCAATAGTTTGTATCTGAATGTAAAATAAAAAGAATAAAAGAATTATTAAGCCGAAACAAACATCTCCTTAGACACCTCTCAGACAATGACACAAAAACGTGGTGAGCACACCAAGAGTGCTGCAACTCCCAGAGGCTACTCAACTTTAATTATCAGCCTCGGGTTTGTACAAACTATGTGGTGACAATGATATATGCATAACAGATGAGCTCTACTAATTTCATCATCATCTTAGTTATACTATGAGATGTTGGGAATTATTATTATTCTAAGGGAGAAAGTTTGTCACACTTCTAACTGTAACTCAATACTGAAAGAAAATTATGAACACTATTATGTCTATAAGAATAGAAACTATGCTAGATTGCACTCATTCATCTAGGTAACCTCTAATTTTGCAATGTAAAGTACTAGTACTTATTCTAATTACAAGAATGGAAATTACACTAGATTGCATTCATTGTCTTAACTACACAATCAACTTGAAATAAGGGAAATAAGCTACCTTCACACACACATTGCATCAATGATGAACTAATTTCTATCTACTACATCATAGATATTGTGCTAATGATGTATTTTATGATGGAATAACACAATAAAACTATTATGTTTTACATCAAGAGAAGAAGGATTTTGGGTGACCTAGGGTTGTCCCTAAACCAATAATTCTAAGTTAAGGGTCCACTAAGGCCTATACTAAGCTCAAGTGAGATGGAGGAATGATTCTAGAGTAAAGGACGTGGCTCCCAACGCTGCTTCAGGAGTCACGTTTTGCTACAAGAGCTCTTGTAATGCTACAAGAAACATGTTGAAATGGTTTTGAGGCTAGGAATGGTGGAATGGAGGTTATTAAAAGTGAGGGAAAGGTGGATCTAAGTGGATGGGGGATGACCAACTCCCTTTTCCATGCTCAGAAACTTTGAAAGGCCTATCTTGCACCAAGAAGGTTGCTCTTGGCTGCTTGTGAAGATGGTCTTGAAAAATAGGGTTGTGGGTAGCAGAATGGAAAGGGAACTGAAGGAGGGTTGAATTCAAAAGTGACAATACTAAAAGGGGGTCCTTCCCTAATGTTGTAGGTAGTAATGCAACAAGTACATTGGCTCATGCATTGATGATTAACAAATTATCATGTAAATCAATGGAAAATATTAGTTGAATTTAACGTAAGCTAATCTAACCTCTAATATATAGAAAATTCATGATAAATAGAGTGAAGAATAATTTATCCTTTCCAAGATATCATAAAATGAATATTTTTGGTCCATGGTTGCAAAAATTTCTCGTCAAGCTACAATGGAAGAGGTGAGGAGATATTGCCAACACCGGTTTTCATAGTATTCTAATGCGACTAGAATGCAACGAAATCAACTAAAATACTAAAGAATAAAGGAAACATATTATACACAAGAGAGATTGTAGTCCATGAGCTTGGTCCCTAACCACGAGCTTCATCCCTCTGAAACCAAATAGCTAAAGGCGAAGACCAAATTTTCCATTTCATGAAATCGCTTACATCAAAATAGGTAAAAAAATATCTACGATATAGAGTCGGTATCTCTATAGTTTCCTATAAAATTGAATCGTAATGAGATCTTGATCATGTTTATTTATATAATAGGAAGCTACCAACAACTCCTTGAAAAGTAGGAGCTTTTCTCCTTGATCTTTGAGAGGGTGGGAGCTTGGCTCCTCTTAACATTCACTTTCTCGGATGCCTTTGAATTAAAAATGTTGGAGGAAGATATTAGGTGATGTTGGTGATTGTGGAAGCTAAGAGGTGGAAAACCTTCCTATAATTGATCCTTGATGTTTACTGCGAGCCCTTAGATGTAATCGACTCTAAAATAGTTTATTTCCTTTATTTCTTGTAATTAAACCATGTTAATCTTCAACTCATACTGAAAACTCCTACACCTTTCTCACTAAGAAAAACATGACAAAATGTAATCGAATGTGAGTGAGAGAGACATTTAATAAGCTAAAATTGACATTTAACCCTTAATATATACCTAATGATGAGCCTCATAACAATGTTTCAACTTTGAGAGACAAAGGGAGAAATATGGTGATAACATATGCATTGGATCCATCCCAATGTTAATTCTCATCTCAAGGTGGTCAACATTATGGAAACAATATGTAAAAGTGTCATCACAATCCTTTTTACATCCTCATCAAGGTGCTAAAGAAGTCTCAACCATCGCTAAAGATATTAACAATTGTATCGAGGAAGAAACATATAAAATATTCCCTCATGATAAAGTGAGATCATCATTATATGTAAAACAACTACAAAATTATCATACCATACCACATTTAATGCAAAAATTCACAAATGTAATTTGCATAAGTATTTTTGTCAAATTTATTTTTATGTGATGGTTTATAAAGTACACCACACTTAGATAATGGAAGGTTATAAAAGGCAGGCTTCTTCCATTTCTAAGGGAGAAAAAAATTCCTAGGCCAACCCTTGATCAATAAGTGCAAGTGAAAAGTGGTCATGGAATGAAATATTCTTCAAATAATGTCATAGTATTGGTAATAACTTATGGAATTTCAACATCCTCTTACTAAATAAAGAGGAGAAATTTTAGGACTTTAGTTATTTCTTTCCTCAATAATTTTTTACCACCGCTCTAATTACCTTTCACTTTAGTGAATTTTTTTTCATAATATGCATCGACCCTCCAAGTTTAAACAAAATCAAGTCTTTTGCAATTATTTTTTTCATTCCATGGTGTCACTCCTTAAAATAATGCTTTGAGAGTGTTTTTTAATAGGTAACTATCAGTTGAGTATACATTTCGGGCTTTATGGTGTCTTTCCATTCAATGCAATGGTGCTTTTAGTTATGTATGAAACCCAATCGTGGAAATTTCATCCTAAGAGTGGCCATGAAATTTTTTCATTTTACTTACTTTACATGTCATAATATGTAAACCAATCAAAATTCTTTAAATTTAAAGAGGTACATGTAAATTTTTGGAGGCAAAGAAGAGAAAAACTACTTTTTTAATTGTATTTTTAGCTTATATACTTATATGTTTACTCAAATTTCATGTGTAGACACTCATTGTATGTGTAATTAAATTCCACATAAAATGAGTACCCATTATGCATACTTTCGAGAAGACCCACATTGATAAAAATTGCAGATACATTAAAAATCACGTTTAACATGTTTTTCAATGTATCTCCAATTTTATCAATGTGGATCTTCTCGAGTATACAATGGGTAATATTTGGATGTGGAATTTAATTCTACACCCAACAAGCTGTATACATGAAATTAGAGTAAACCAATAAGAAAAGATAGCAAAAATACAATTTATACATGTTTCTTCTTTTCCCTCAGTATTATTATTATTTTTTTATAATTTAACTATTATTTTATTATTTTTTCTTAGGAAATTACTTTTTAGGCTGAAATTTCCCCTAATGGATTTTTATATATGTAGCACACCATTTCTACTTATTCCATGAAGCACACAGCATCATTTGATAAAACCTACGACCACCCATAGTTTTTGGGGGAAATTTTTGCTAATTCCCTAGCTCTAAAAACCGTTGAAGGAATTTTCCTTGTAGTGACGATTGGGATCAATATGCACGGGAACTTGGATTCAAAATTAAATAGGTTACATGTTATGGCATCTAAAACTCATTTAAATTTTCTATCCATGGCTCTTGCCACGATTTTTACATTGGATTAGACATTATTCTGCATAACATATGAATACTTATATAAAGAAACAAATCCATAACAAACTCTAACATAAGGAATATTGTTCCTTCAAACTAATCTCCATATAGAGGGTTACAATTTCATTTGTGTTTTACATAATGTTAGAAGCATTGTGCCCTTTGTGATGGTTGCCACGATGCCCTTTCTAGAAGCATCCTAAATCCAATTTCATATTAGGGTGGCTCAATTATCCTACATTAGAATACCACTAGTGCTCTTAGGTTAAGGTGTTGGAACTAGATAGTGATATATAGGCCTCCTTTTGATGTAATTAGGGAGAGTATTTTTATGTACTAAAGCTCCGCCATAATTTTGTTCAAACAAGTGTTGGGATATGTTGAAACTCTTGTAGGGAAGAATTATGAAGTGTATTTTTGGTTTTCATTGATTCTTTTTACACACGTAACTCAACAAACCCTCTTGTAATTTGAATTTTAAATGATATTAATACAATTATAGAGTTTTTCATGGAAAATGATATTTGTAAACTTGATATTTGTGTGGAATCTAATGTAATTGTGTGAAATAAAGGAAAAATTAAAATATATATGATTGCTTTATTTTTTTTATTTGTCAAGATCACATGGAGTATCATTTTTTATTTTGGTAAATTCTCATCTGGACTAGAGTTAAAAGGAATGCATTGGAGTCATGTGTATTTTGTTGAATTCTTAATTATTCAATTGTTTCTTTGATGTTAGTAGTCTAGGAATGGATCCTTAATTTCACATATTAGTTTATTGATATATGTTCTCTATGCTTTCAATTATATTCTAAAACCATAATATCCTTTATGTAAAACCCTAAGTGCATAGAAGATTAAAATTCAAAATATCACCAAAACATACACAAAAATGTATTTATAAACTCTTTTATTTTCATACATAATTTCTAAAATAAAACAAAACACGTGAAACAAACAATTTTAAAAACAAATTTAGATGTTCTTAGGCTACGCATTGTAGTACAACATAATGTGACTCTAGGTCACCAACACGGTGGAATCTAAATCTAATTCCTATGGTTGGGTGGAAAATATAAACCGGTTGCAGCGGACATGGACTTAATAAAAAATAAGTGTTTACAATCATCGTTGTAGAATTATGTATGTTCCTCTCATGCCTTGAATTAAGTGGGTAATGAATTAACCCTATATTTTTGAAATGTTTATTGATCACCTTATCCTTTTTTATTATGAATTATACAATATGTTTTTTGTTAAATTTAAAGTTTGACCTTGCATATCAACAAGCAATTCAAACAACCAATAGAGGCATATTGGGACACCATAAATAGATTCTAGTGTGTATGAATAATGAAAAACTATAGTCCTAATAATAAAGATTAAGTGATTTTTTTGTATGATTAATTTTTAGGTAATGGATATGGTAGTTGATCATTTATGCAAACACAATCTACCTTTTTGATGCACATTTTATCAATTGTGAAAAATGTATAATATGAAACTCTATAGACCTTTCATGTTCTTACGAGAAACATAATACAATTCTTACCTACCATAAACAAATTATCATTTAAAGCTTTGGTAGGTTTAAAAATTTATGTGATTGTGCAAAAGAAGTCCAAAACAACTAGATATGGGTGGCATGAACTCTAGTAAGTTAGGTTGAAATGAAAACTTCTAAGAAAATCCAAATGGTACTTTAGGGAGAAGATTGCAAAATAATTTCACTCACCTCCTTCATAAAAAAAATTTGGTGACCAAAAATCCTCTAGGAATGGGGATGTATCAGTAAAATGGTGTCAATATAACTTTTCATCTATTTTGTTACTTTCTGAATTTAAAATTTGTATCTAAAGGACTATAGAGTCCATTTTAAGGCATATCCTATGTTGGTGATTTGTGAATTTAAATCCTTTGAAGCCCATTTGATACATTACACATTCATTTTTTGGGTCAAAACTTTGTGAAAATGTTTATAACAACATGATTTTTCTATATGCATCAATATATTTCTAATGACACAAATATCACCTATAGCGAGTTCATATGAGGAAGTTATTCCTCTCCATGTTTCCCTATTTTATTAACCACCATGGCATGAAGTGGATGGTGTGCCTCTACCTGCTCTCACATATGGAGCTAGTCACGTATAGGCTTTCAAGGAAATTCTAGAGTCCAAAGCGAAACAACCTAAAGGATTTGATCATGTCCAAAATATAACCTTAATCCTAGATACCTATAAATATATGTCAACTATTAGACTTCTAGGGTCGAGATGAATCGACACGGTTGTTGTGCTATGCTTTAGATTTCTTATTTAGTAATTCAATAAAAACAAGGAAGTGAAATATTAAAATAAATAAATAATAAAAAGCCTTATAATAAGGGTAAAAATCTTTTTAATACAATAATTATAGTATTATTGAAAAGTAGAATATAATAAGAAGAGATAGAATTATTTTTTATTATCTTGAGATATCATTCTTTTTGTTATGATTTGTTACACTATAGTGATTATAGTAGTATTATTGAAAAATAACTTATAGTAAGAAAAAATAGCATTATATAATTCTTTTTGTTATGATTTGTTATTTCATAATTAAAAGGAGAGTTAAGTGACTATATGTTGGATAAACATGGTAAAAGAACCCCATTAATACATTCCACATTGTGTTATTATGTCACTCCATACGCAATGAGATCTATGATCATTTCGACCTATTAGTTTGTCATATTGGTTCATTTTTCAATTTTTTATAATTCCGTACTATTTTGGTTGAAATTTTGGATCACGTCAACTCGCCACCGCATCCTCGACTTCAGATTTTGAGGCTATACATCATCCTATCATGCAAAGTATACCTAAGTTGATCTGATTGTACAATGAAAGTACAGGAAAGGGTGATGGCTCCTGCAAGTGGGACTTAACTTGGGTTACTTTGAGCTATGGTGGTGTAAATTTCATTTTAAGAGTGTTGGTGGAAAATTTATTATGGTTAATGGATTATCGATAAGCAAATTTATTTGTTTCTAGTGTTCAAATGGGATGTTGTGTCGCTCATTGAACCTAGATTCACAATTTATATTCCTATTTATTTGTGGCATAACTTCACGTTGCTAGTGTTTTGTTGTTACCAAGTGGTTTCTTTATTTAATTCATCGAATGCGAGTAGTAAACTTTCTATGCGGAATGTTGAAGGTGTTTGGTTATGTGGCAGGAAGCAAGATTTCCAACCTTCTCGATGAATATCTAACAAGTAAATGTGTGGAAATTATTTTTACGGTTTAATCATCATGGTGCATAATTTTGAGTTCTAATGGTTCACTATTCAAGAATTTGTAGGTTAAACTTTAAATTTAGAGCATAACAATTGTTTGAATAAGCATATTTCGAGTATCTACCAATGAAAACCTAGTGAGTTTTTTAGTTCTTTGTGCAAACAAACTCTAGTTTAATCGGTTATTTTGTTTATTAATAGAAGATTTAAATACATTATGGGGTCAAGTTTTGATGGTTTGGATACAATTCTATAGGAATAAGCCGGCGGTGACTCAACACGGCCCAGGTCGAGAGGTCAACCCATATTTGTGTGCATGGAAGCCCTCTAAGCAAGGTGTTGACATAAGATTCCATGTGGTTTACATTTAAATTTTCCATTGACCCCCAATTGTGTTTTTACGTAGCGGTTACGATGAATTTTTCCCGAAATTTACTATGAAAGTTTTAGATTTGTGAGTATAAGGGATATTTTCATTTCGGAAGGCTCTGAGTAAGGTGATAACTCTAACTCCATATCATGTTGTTTTAAATAGTCGGTGGATTTATATTTACATAAACATATAGCTCAAGAAAAATGTAAGTTTTAGCTCAATCAATGCGATGCATAGACACAAGGATGTGTTAATTATTAAGTTTCTAAATTTTTTTATCTTTGAAGTGGACACATATTTCGTTTTAGACGACTCATGGAAAAGGTCTCGATGTAGACTCGATATCGTGGTATTTTTAATAGTCGTGGAGTTGGATTTCTATTGGCATGAATATCTAGGTGGTGAATAAAATAACGCTTGAGCTTGAGTTGAGCACGAAGCATACGCGCAACATTTTAGGTTTCTAAAATTTGCGGTGTCGAAAGTTGATCGATCTTTCCATTTTCCACAAGGCCCTTGAAATAACTCTATGAATAAATGAATAAATAATATTTGTTAGATCATTTAACTGCAGTTCATAGCTTCATCTTACCTGTGAAATTTTTCTCATGAATTTTACGTTCAGCCCATTGTCATAGGACACATTGCTACTGTCATCAAAAAACTAATTTTTTTTGGAGTAAGATTTATAGTTTCCCTTTGATGGAAATTACATTAAAATAATTTCCAACTAGAAAAACGGGGAATAAAATAAATTATGCAAGAAATTTAACTTTTAATGATATTTTAGAACATTTGAGACTAATGCTACTAGTATTATGATTTTGCAATAATCGGATTTTCTAATATACATTCTTCCTAAATATTATGCATAAATGAACATGCAGGCCACGATGGTAAGAGTATGTTTAGAAATAAATATATATATATATATATATATATATATATATATATATATATATATATATATAGAATAAGGGAATCCCTCTCGATTTCAGGTTTTTGGGTTCTTTGGAGTCGCATGAAACCGAGTGGTCGAGTAGTCGGCGTGTACATGGAGAAAAATCATAAGGAAAATCTTGAACTCCGACCCATCTTGGAAAGGATGAGATTCAAGTGATCTTGAAATTGGGCGGAATTTAAGTTAGTTGTTTTCAACTTCTTAAATTTATGAGCCATATTCACATTATTTTTTTCTTTAGAAGAGGGATAACGGATTCATATCTTTAAACATTTTAATACTAATTTGTTTTAATTTTTTACGTAATTTTGTATTTCTTAAGTTAAACTTTAAAATATAAATAATAATAATCTTTTCTATAAATTTCTTTACATAAATTTATCTTATAAACATAATTTGTTGAATTTACTTTTTTATTGATAAAAATAAATTATTTAAATTACATTTATTAAATAATATGTTATATGGAAAAACAAAATAATATATTATAAACACATATGTTTCTTTTACATAGAGCCTACATACAAAGCAAGTCAAGTTCATATTGACTATGATGCCGGGAGGTACCTATTTTTAGCATGCATGAATATACACACATATTTTTTTGTGGCCCCTATCGTTAGAAATTTGCAACAAGAAATATTTAAAATGGCACCGAGAGGCTTCTACCTTAACTTTCCTTTAATTAAATTAGAAGTAAATTGTAATTCGGCATCACGTGATAGATTGTAGCGGTAGCTAATTAAGGAATACTTAGTTAGCTCCATCAACTTGAGTTGAGGGTCAAACCCCGAGCATGTAGAGTTCTCCCCTAGGATTTGAGAGGTCTAGTTCTGGATCTATTTTGAGTTGTAATTAGTTACTCAATTATTTTGGATTTTAAATAAAAATTAACTAGTTCTAAATGATATGAGCTAGGGATAGGTCCGGTGAATTATATGATTTAATTCACACGGAGTGATCAATCACATGGCGATAGTTCTATAAATAGTTGTTGCATGTAAGTTAGGAAGGTGCGGTTGAGATTGGAGTTAAACGAAAGATAACTATCAATTGTATAATTAGAAAATTATACAAGTCATGCATGAGATCATCAGCAAAAGCTAGTGTATTTATTGCAAAATATATTGATTATGTAATTTAGCAATTAATAGGGGCTCAATTAGCCCGAATGCATGAGCAAGGTTGGTCGGGAAGAGGCAAGGAAGTGGTTAAATATTGGACCAAACTTGCTTAGATCGGGGAGATAGGGCAATTGATAAAGTGCAAAGAATTTATTAGGAAGGGAAATAACATTGCATTTTTTCATCTTCTTGAATTTAATGAAAGATAAATATAGTGAGGCTTTTGGCGGGGGCTTTCCCTAGATACATCATTGTGTTGTGTGATTAGTATTTCTCTTACTTATTCATATGATTGTGCAATCATATTTGGTTTCTTTCAATTTGTAGAATAGATTCGGTATTTTGTTTTAGTAAATTAAAATATCAATTGAATATATTTAGATATTTATACATGGTATCAAAGAAAGGAATCACTATATAAAGAAAAGGGAGCTAAGTTTGTTTTTTAAACGGAGTGAATCGAATTTGCGATTTATTCTTCACATTTGTAACATATTAGGATGACTTTCTATGGATTGAGAGTCGAATATGTCATTTAGGGTATATTCAATTATATATCATGGAAGGATAGCATGGAGGAAGTTTTGGAGGATAACGGACTTAAGGAATTCATAGAAGAAGTATTCCCAAGCCACTTAAGGGTGTCTCAAAATATTGTTGCATGGAAGAAGAACATAGCAAAGGTGAGAAGGATTTTTTTGCTAGAAAGGAGTTCAAGATCATAATTCCTTTAACCTCCCTATAAAGGAAACTCCATATGCTATGTGGAAGGTGCTAAGCGATATGTTTAGAAATAGCAATGGCCACGAGGACATTGCCGCTAAAGGAAAATCTCGGAAAGATCAAGATGGAGGAGGGAAGCTGAGATAATACCAAAATACTTGATGAAGTTCACTCAATTTAGAGATGGGATTGGAGATATTTAGTGTGATGGTTTCCTAGGATGATTTCATGAGCCTATCACTTCTATGCCTTCCCAAGTGCTAGAACAACTATCATTAGGGAATTTTTGAGGCCCTAAAATGGGCCTCCTAAGAAAAATGTACAACCAAAATAAAATTTATAAGAACCAATAATATTCAAGATGATGTCAACCGTGGGGGATGATTAAAAGTTTTTTAAGTAAAAGGATAAAAATATTAAAAAATAATAAAATAATAAAACTACTTTTTTAACTCGTATTTTCAACTTATCTCCCAAATTGTTTGCTCAAATTTCGAGCAGGAGTACTCGTTGGATGCAAAATTTAATTCCTTATCTAAGGAGTACCCATTTTTCATAGTTTCGATTGACCTTTCTATGTGAAAAAAGAAATACATGAAAAAACATGATTACAAACACTTTTTTCATGTATTTATTATTTTTTCATGTTGCGGGGTCCATCAAACGTATGAAACATTGGTACTCCTTGGATGAAAGTGTGCATCTAACTCATCTCAAAATTTAATTAAAACATTTGAGATAAGTTGAAAATAAGAGTTGAAAAAGTAGTTTTTCTTTTTCCCTCTAAAATTTGATGACGTAATCAAATATTATTTTATTATTTCCACTATTATTTTATAATTTCCTTAGGATGCCCATTTTAGACCTCAAAAATCCCCCTAATGCGGGATTTGGTAAATGGGAGGAGAAATTACAGTGGTAGAAATTGTGGTACGACTTGGTACAAGAAAGAGATAAGGTGGAACTTTTGTGATAGGACCTTTTTCCAAAGACGAAGAGAAATATTTTTAATTAGTAATAAAGGAAAGGAAATAAAAGGAAAATAAGTCCCAAGGAAAATAGTGTAAGAAAGGAACTATCAAAGATCAATTTCTTTCATTATCATAGTACGAGCACTATCCCCCCAAAATCTGCACAGAAGGCAAGAAGGAGTTTGCAGTTGTAGCAGCAGGTGAAGCTCTATATTCATAGTTTGATCTTTATTTTATTGTCATTGCATGCATGGGAAGCACCATAATGGGATGCATGTGGTATCTCGATAGTGGTGCCTCGTTCCATATGCAGCGGAATATAGATCTCTTTAGTGACTTGGAGGAGAAGGACCTCCAACAGAGCATAGAGTTTGGAGATGATGGGAGGTATAGCGTGACTAACATAGGTACGACCTGGGGGCTTCACTCAATGAACCTATTAGATAGCACATGCATTCGTGGCATACTAAAAAATATCCTTAATTTGACTACATATTGGAAAATATCTCTAAAAATCACATTATTTAACCCCCTACCAATGTGAACCCAATACACCTTACGAGTTTAAAAAACCCTTACTTTTACGGCTAGATATTTTGTGCATCCATTTTTTTCATTAACATTGTTTATACCCCTTTATATTTTTTTATTAACTTTGAGCTCCATTTTTATACCTTCCAATATAAAAACCCTTTACCCTTATTATATTTCCAATATATTATGTCCATTTTTTCTCAATATATATCCCCCAATATGAATGCACATGGTATGGTATTTCTCCTACGTGAAGCCCCCTGTGACATATAGTTTATTTCGGAGGAGTTTGGCTCCCCTCTGAGCGATATATTTTTCTTTTGTTCTAGGACTAAGAGATCATCTTGTCTCCATAGCCATATTAGTCATGCATATGATGTGACATTTAGAAAAGGAAAGGCTTTCCTTACATCACCACAGGATAGGTTAAACAAATCAGTGTGCAAATCAAGAACCTGTATGCTCTCAAGGTCGAAGATGCATAAAAATATTTGAGGAGCAAAGGAAAGGTTAGAGACTTGGTGGTTGAGGAGCATAAATTACCTCCCAACATGTAGCCTCAAAAGATGCCTTAGAAGGTTGTGGAGCAGCCATAATTGGATAAGAGGAGGCGAGGTGGAGGCATCCAATCAAGTGGAGACTTCCATTAGGGGGTACGAGCAAGGTGAACGAACACATGCAGCCATACCTCCGGATGAGAGGTTGGGTGATGTGAAGTCATAATCCCAAGAGAAGAAATTTGGGGAGGTTCCATAGAGATTTCTTGTATCATGGTTCTACCTTTTTATGGGGGCCCATGGTACACATTATCATAATGGATCGGTGGTGGTTGATGTAGTCAAATGTTAGAGTGAGCGATGTAGAGACTAACAACGGTCGAATCTTGGGGATAAAAAGAATTAGATTTGGCGGCGAGTAGATAGCCTTGTGTAGAGTCAACAATTGTGCAACGTTTTCGGTACATAGTGCAGTAGCTAGTAGTAATCAAAGGCTCTAGTGACGGATGCATCGAATGATTGAGGTTGGATGATTTTCGATTTCGAAGTTGCAACTTATGACAATGTTGGAAATCTTTTGAGAGGGTGAATCAATATTCCTTTCAATTAGAGCATTAGTTAATAGCCAATTATTAGCAGTGTTTTGTACAATGATAGCGGCAAACAAAGGAATTACAAATGCACACGATTTTTAAGGTGGAAACCCTTTCCGGGACAAAAACCACCTAATGCTTTTCTAATAATTCTTTAATATTGAACTCCAATTGAAAATGAAACCAACTTCCTAGAATCTAGAAAAGCATTATTCTCCGGCTCCCACTAGACGGATGCTCCAATGCGCAAGATTCTTCGGTAGTCAAGCTGAATGGATGCCCCAACTTGCAATGGCTACAACTCACCCTAGCACCACCCTACCACCCTATAGAAGAATAAAGAAAGAATGGACTCCCGTACAGAAAAAATGAGTCCACTTTTATAATGATATAGAATGATGTGGAAGAATAAGATACACTAGAGCATAACCCCAACTATGACACAACCACCTAATGATGATCCTATGACCTCCCAACACTACCCCACTCTTCAACTCTTGGTAGATAGACACTAGTACAATTTTACAATAATGTATTTACAATGACTTAGTACAATGATACCTTTACGGTAGTAGCTATGCGTCTTTATTACTTGAAAGCATGTGATGAACTTATTGCTCTTGTTCTACACCTTGGTTGTTTCTCTTGTCATGCTAACCTCTGCTACACCTTGCTTTGCTTTCTTTATGGTAGACATTATGGTCCTTTGGGCGCTTGACAACACATGATCTAACTTTTTCTTGCCTTCCTGAGCTCGATAATGATCTGAGTGTATCTGCATTTATTTCGGATCCCAATATGTGATTTTGGTCACAGCCAGTAGTGCTCTAAGTCTTCTTTCCAATTCCACGGGACTGACCCAATTTGTATTCTTCAAGGGATAATTATGCCCAATCTCACAATGCCCTAATTGTAGATTGTTTCAATAGAGCGAACTTGTACGGCGTGCCATGTCATTTTTCTTCATTCGTCTACGAAGTGTCCAGAGAGACAACTATATTCCATGAATTATCTTCCACATTTTTATAGAATTCCAATCGGATACTCGGAGAGAGAGTTATGACGCTTTTCCCAAGGTCACTTCTTTGAGATGAATTTAGGAGCACAAAAAAGCTCTTGACTTCCACGAGATCCTTTATCTCCGAAAAATATTGTGCACCTTGATCTCAATTTTTCACAAGAGCATCCTCGGGATTTTTAGCTTTTCCTCATAAACATTTCAGCTTCGAACCTTCATAGAAATAAATTTAGAGTGAAATTCCACGATGACTGTTTTAAAAGAATAAAGCGAAATCCACTTACATAAGGAGGATATAGGAATCCACCGGTTATATAAATGCTTGGGTTGAGAGGGGGCTTCAACAAGTGAACGTGGGAGGGATTTTAGGAGCTTAAAAAATATTAATTATGACGTTTCTTTATTTGTCTTAATAGCCTTATGGAGTTTTATCCCCTGCTTGGGGTTACAAACTTCAAACATGAATATCTCTCAAGCGCTGAAAATTACGTGGCATGCCATATATCAACGGAAACATCTGTTAAAAATAAACCATCAAAAACATTATTGACCCAGAAGATATAGTAATTTTGGTAGGTAAAAATTAACATGTAATATTGGGGTAGCCCCCAGTCTTTGCTTGAGTTGAAATCAATGACAGCTTGGCCGAAACTTCGTAGAAAAAACGTTAGAGTGAAAATGCCACGATGACCTGTTTCAGATAGCGAAATCCCTTACATAAGGAGGATATGAGGATCACAATTTATATAAATGCTTAGGTCGAGAGGGGCTTCAACAAGTGAATGTGGGAGGGATTTTAGGAGCTTAAAAAATATTAATTATGACGTTTCAATGACCCATGCCACAAGCCCATGGGGTTTTAGCCCACTAATTGGGGTTACAAACTTCAAACATTAATATCTCTCAAACCGTGAAGAATTACGTGGTGTGACATATATCAACAAAAACATCTCAACAAGAAGAAACCTTCAAAAGCATTTGTGACCCATAATATAGTAATTTGGTATGTCTAAATTCCCATGCAATATTTGGGTAGCCCCTGGTGCTTCTTGGGTTGACATCAATGACAACCGTTGATCAACAATCTCCCCCTTTGGCATTGATGGCAACACAAGTACTCCTGCTGATCATGACACCTCTTCCTACAACATTCTCTCCCCCTTTGATATCAATGGAAAAGGGTTACTCCCCTTTAGCATTACAAACATCTTGCACCCAGGACTTGTACACTTCCACTCCCACTGACACACAGCCATCCTGCCCAGACTTGTACACACTTCCACTCCCCCTTTATGTCCCCGAATAAGGAAAATACAATGATAACTGAGGAGAATCCTAAGCTTAAATACTAAAAAGATATTCCAATGCCTCATAGTACTCTCATGATCATCAATGCTTCTGCCCAATCTACATCTTGTAAAGGCATGAATAATGAGATTTTTACCCTTGGGATACCACAAGCCATATTCTATTGTTCCCTTTAGATATCGAAGAATTATTTTGATGGAAATAATATGTGATTCTTTTTAGTGCTTCTTGGAATCTTACTACTTGTCAACTACTTGGATAACATCTTAATTTGAGAGTTGTTACATAGAAAATACCAATCATACATCTTCTAAAATATATGGTATATCATATGAGACCATCTATGCTCAATTTGCAGCTTTGTACCATCGGAGTAAGGATGGGTTTGAGTATTCCATTTTGAATTTGTCAAATTTCCTTGATTGACTTGGCTTGACAAATAAATATTCCTTCTCTTACGAGAGATATTTGAAGACCTAAGAAGCATGTCATCTCACCAAAGAAAGACATCTCGAAATGAATTTGCATCATTGTATCAAACTTCTTATGATACGATCATCATTGCTACCAAATATTATATCATCCTCTTTAGCTATTAGACGGCCTTTAGTTGCTTCATCAATTTATATATGTCGTTTTGGGCTACAAGCTTGTTGTAGCCACAATTTCACCATACCTCCCTTTCACGATTTCATTTTGTGGAGTTGATAGTATTGTCCTTGATCATGCACATTTATCCCTTGTAAAGATTGTGTTTCATGTTTTTAACCAATAGAACATTGTTGGCTATAACATCTTTGCTTCTAAGAGTGACGGTACCTTATCCTATAAAATTTGAAGATCCATCATTTCCAAAGGATATGGTTCCATCCTTCTTCTCTTTCAGAGATACAAATTTCAGCCACATCTCCCGATCATATGCATTGAGCAACAGCGCTCAACATATCACACATCTTTTTTGTTTGAGCCTTGAGAGCGAGAGAAAAATTATCAATCTTTCCTTCTTCTTCTTCCATGTTTGTTCATTATGTGGCTTCGAATTCTTCTGGAAGTGTTTCAAGTCTGCAATCTCTGGCCATGTCAAAGTTTCGAAATTTGTAACATTCAATATTATTTCTTAAATATTCAAATCTATTAAAATGTTTCGTTGAGCCCTAGGAGGTTCTGTTTGACGGTCTCTGGAGATTGTATTCATTCTAGGGTACGTGTGACATTCTACAACTTTATGAAAAAATTTCCACATGAATAATAGTAGCCATAAAAAATATGTTGGTACCTGGATGGAAATCTTAGGTAAATTGTCTTCCAAAGCTCTTCTTGTGAATCTTGTCCAATGGAAGTCTACATGCATGTCGAATATCATAGCTTCATTGTATTTTTTTTATGGAGATCACCTTCTTCTTCTTTGTAACTGATGTGGAGTTATGTCATTGTAAGATCATTGATTGTTGATGAAGTTCTTGATTCCCTTGTTTGTTGGCATAGTTTTGGATAGTTTTTCCTTTCTTCGAGTTCCTTACACGGTGAAGCTACTTCAGCTTCTAATTTATTCCCTTTCTTGGTTGCTTTCTTCAACTTCTTTTGGAAGTGACTCTTGATGCATTTGTGTTCTTCAACTTCAATTTTGAGACCTTGAACTTGTTCTTCAAGAATATTGAACGGATATTTTCTTCCTTGAGCTCTTTTTATAGCTTGATTGCTTCCTTAGAAAATTCTTCTATGGTCAATCCTTCTTCTTCGTTGTTTGATACCTCTTGTTTATTGTGCTTGGCCATAAGAAATACTCTCTCATTGGCTTCTTCTTCGTTGTCATTGACTTCATCGGATGATGAGCTATGTTCTTTAGCAAGAAAGTTCATTTTGGATCCTTGCTTGTTGAATTTCTTAAATCCTTTCTTCGCTTTTGAGTTTCCATCACTTCTGTTCAAACATTTTGCTACGAAATTTCCAACCTCACCACAGCCGAAACATATCAATGGAAGTTTACCTTTGAATTTTCCCTTACCAATTTTTAGTTTTCTTGTAAAGTAAGCATATTCTATATCTGAAATACCTTCTCCATAATCTTCCTTTTCTTCACACTTGCAGGTGCATGTCTTTTCAATTGAAGTTTGTTTGTCCTTATTGATTTCTTAGATGCAATGAACGCAATTTCTAGATGCGCAGTGCCCTCTTCTTTATCAAGGCTAATTTCCTATACTGAGAACTCCATGTAATTCCTCTTTGTTGAGTTTTTTCAGTTGCATTGTATTCTAAGTGATACCTTTGGGTTGAATATCCACAGTAACGATACAGAATATTTTGTATAGTCTTCTCGTCAAATGGCTCTCCCAATCCTTCCAGAGTATTGGTTATTTCATCAACATATTGGAAGTATGCAACAATGTTGAAATCTTCTTTCATTCTGAGTTGCTCAATTTTTTCTCTAGAGCTTTGAAGTTTTTCTTCTTTGACATTTGTGTCACCTACATATATATTCTCAAGCTTGTCCCATATATTTTTGGCAGTTTTACAACCCAACACCTTATGATAAGTAGATTCAATAAGTCCACTAGTAATAATATTCTTTTTGATTTTTTGCATCATTTTACCAAATTCTTCTTACCTTGTTCATCCGTAGTTGATGTAAATCCATTTTTCAATAGTGTCCTATACTTCATAACCTTGTGAACGGAACCTCCATTATTCCTTTCCGGAAGTGCATACTTATTTTCTGAACAGAAGTACACCATTTTTGGTATGCTCCATGACCTCCTTCAAGGTTTGTTAAGTTTGCTATTGAAAAGGACAAACTCTGATACCAATTTTTGAAATCTTGTGAGGGGGGTGAATCGGTATTCCTTTCAATTAGAGCATTAGTTAATCTTCAATTATTATCAATTTTTGTACAATAATAGCGACAAAAGGAACACAAATGCACACGATTTTAAGGGTGCAAACCCACTGCAGGACAAAAATCACCTAATGCTTTTCTAATAATTCTTTAATATTCAACTCCAATTGAAAATAAAGCTCCAAGTTCCTAGATCTAGAAAATAATTCTTCTCCAACTCCCACTGGATGGACACTCCAATGCCCGAGATTCATAAATAGTCAACTGAACGGATTCCCCAACACCCAATGAGCTACAAATCACCCTAGCACCACCCTATCACCCTATAGAATAATAAAAGAAGAATGGACTCTCGTACCACAGAAAATGGTCCACTTTACAATGATATAGAATGATGTATAAGAAGAATATACACTAGAGCATAACCCCGACTATGACACAACCACCTAATGATGATCCTAGACCTCCCGACACTACCTCTTCAACTCTTGGCAAATAGAAACTAGTACAATTTTTACAATAATGTATTTATAATAACTTAGTACAATGATACCTTTACGGTGACTGTATGCAGTGTTGCCCACTTGAAGAATTTATGTGATGAAATCCTTGCTGTTGTTTTGCACCTTCGTTTCTTCTCTTATCATGCTACCCTCTACTACACCTTGCTTTGCTTTGCTGCCCTAGAAATTTTGGTCCTTTGCAGCCCTTGACAACACATGATCTAGCTTTTTCTTGCCTTCTAGGAGCTCAATATTGAATCTGGTGTATCTCTGTTATTTCATGTCCCCAATATGTGATATTTGGTCCTGTAGTATTGCTCTGAGTCTTCTTTCCAATGCCATGGGTTTGACCCAATTTGGATTCTTCAAGGAAGAGTTGTGCCCAATCTCTCACAATTCCCTAATTATGAATTTACATTTCGATGAGAGAATTGTACGGCATGCCACATGTCATTGTTTCCTCAGTGATCTCTAAAATTGATAGACGAAAACTACGATCCTATGAAATATCTGCCACTATCTACAAAAAATTCCAATCCGATACATAGAGAGAGAGTTATGATGTTTTTCCCAAGGTCACTTCTTTGAGATTAATTCTAGGAGCACAGCCAAAAACAACGACTTCCTGATCCTTATCTCCCAAAATTTTGCGCATCTTGATCTAAAATTTTCATGGGATATCCTTAGGATTTTGGCTTAGAGTAATGCCGACTTTAAGCCAAAACTTCGTAGAAAAAAAGTTAGAGCAAAAAAATTCTATGATGAGCGGCATTTCGGATAGCGAAATCCCTTACATAAGGAGGATATGAGGATCACAATTTATATAAATGCTTGGGTTAGAGAGGGTCTTCAACAAGTGAATGTGGGAGGGATGTTAGGAGCTTAAAAAATATTAATTATGATGTTTCAATGACCCATGCCACAACCCCATGGGGTTTTAGCCCACTAACTGGGGTTACAAACTTCAAACATGAATATATCTCAAACCATGAATAATTACATGGTGTGCCATCTATCAACGGAAACATCTCAAAAAACAAGAAACCATAAAAAGAATTCGTAACCCAGAATATAGTAATTTGGTAGGTCAAAATTCCCATGCAATATTGGGGTAGCCCCTAGTGTTGCTTGGGCTCACATCAATGATAACCGCTGATCAACAAACAACACTAGAGAGAAGTGTTACACGTAGAACATTCCAAAGGTAATAAATCAGGATAGAGTTTTATTCCTTTCTTTTTGTGAGGGAGTGTTGAAATTAGCAACCAAGAAATATTGAAAATGGCAGGAGTCTTCTAGTTTAATTTTCCCTTGACTAAATTAGTATTAAATTGTAATTCCACATCACATGACAACTTGTAAGTGTTAGAAGTGGTGAAAATACTTATTTAGCTCGATCAATTTGAGTTGAGGGTCAAACCGAGCATGTAAATTTCTCCCTAAGTCTTAGAAGAGCTAAGTTTCATTTTATTTTGAGTTGTAATTAGTCAATTCAATTATTTGAGGTTAAAATCATTTTAACTAGTTCTAGCGAGAGATGAGCAGGTGATAGGTATAGTGAATTAAATATGATTTAATTCACATGCGATGTCCAATAATATAAATGATAATTTGCTATAAATAGTTTGCATGTTAGTTCTAAGGAATGCCTAGCTAAGATTGGAACAAAAGGGAAGAACTATCAGAGTTGTATAATTAGAAAACTATATAGGTCATGCATGAGGTTACCAAGAAGGCTTGGATATATTACACAATATTTTGATGGGAATTTCATAATTAATAGGGGCTCAATTAAGCCAGAGGAATGTATCAAAGAACAAATTACATTCGGAAGAAGCTGAGGATATTTAAATATTGGACCAAGCTTGCTTAGATCCAAGTGAGACAATCAACAAAGTGCAGAGATTTCTTAGGAAGGGAAATATCATTGGATTGTTTCATGTTCTTGACTTTAATGCAATATGAAAATAGCGGGGTTTCTTAATTGAGGCTTTCCCCAAACATATATTTTTGTTGTGTGATTGAAATTATTTATGTTACTTCTTCATGTGATTGTGTGAACGTATCTGGTTTTCTAAATTTGTAGAATTGTTTGGTATTTTGTTTTAGTACATTACAAGATCATTTGAATATATTTAGATATTTCTACACCTACTCAAAGCAAGTCATAAGTCGCCCCTAATATGAGGTCGAGTCAACATTACCATTTGAATGCTCTCTCTAGACACTCCACGACTACTCCTTATCCTTCCAATTCTGACTCCAACCCAAACACTTCACGTGGGCTAGTGCAAGGTCGGGAAAAATTCAAGGAGGTTGCGATATACGTTTGATTTAAATATTGTTTAATCAAAATTACTAACATATGCATTAATTTTGATATGAGGTGAGATTATGTCTTTGTTGTTAATTTAGTTTTTTTACTCAATATAAATTGAAAATATATTTTTTGTGTTTTGTTTCCTAGAGTAAAGGTTCATTCTATTATTATTATTATTATTATTATTATTATTTCTTATAAACGCTTTAAATGAGGTCTATGATCACGTTTATCATGAGTTGATATGTTATAAATTAAATATTAAATATCTAATGAAATTAGTTGTTTTTATACATTCACTATGTAACATTTTGGCGAAGATGTTAATGTAAATTTTAAACTTTTGATAAATATAAAAATGGTAATAGTTTTTATAATAATTTATATTATTTATTTTTTGATTGATTTGTAACATTATATATAAAAATAGAAAATAAAAATAAAAAACATATTCATATTATTTTTTGTCTATAAGAAACGATAATAGGTTAAATCTTTCACACATTTATCCTATAAGAATAATTTATTCAAGTTATTTTTTTACGAATAAATAGAATAAAATATTTGAAATTAATTTCTTTAAATAATATTTCATATTTATTACAAATTATAAATAATAGTTTTCTTTTTGGGCCCTTCCGAAGCAAGTCGAGCTTGGTGGCTATGGGTGGGAGGTTGGCATTTTCTTTGACTAGTGAACCTTACACATACTTTGTTATTTGAAATTGTAGTGTTTAAGAGATTTAATGTCTAAACACTTAAATTCAATTATAATTTTTTTTCAAATACCTTTAGATACTTAGATTTGACTTTTTTGGTCAATTGACATTTGGTATGATTCGAAATACAATGTCTAATGTGTTTACAATTCAACATCTTCAACTAGCAAAATTATCTTTTAGAACACTTTTTTCTCGTATTATTTATTGTAGTTGATATAGAAAATCCTTTAAAGAGTGGTGTTATTTATATTTATAAATCATTATTTAACTTGATGATATACTGGATTTAGATAATGTATACTAGTTTAGGTGGAATTTATTAAAAAATAGTGCTATGCGATTTGAGTGATTTTAAGTCATGGAATTTGAAGTTAGGTTTTCCAAAGTCATTGCAACTACTTATAAAGAGGAGGCGATAATCATAAATTAGATTCTACAAATAAAGAAGAAAAACGATGAGTGGTTTGGATGCAATTTTCGTGGAATGTGGATTAGTTGCGGTTTTAAATGGTGCAAATGTTTGTGATGTTTTTATGAAATATATTTGTTCAAATACATAGAATAGTGAATGATTTTGGAAGGCCAACATGCAACATTTGTGATTTAAATGATAAATTTTTGATTTGTTGTATCTCATGTGAGAAATAATTTTGACAAATTATAATTTTAATATCAACACATATTACCTTTACCTCTAAACACATATCCATTTATGTTGTGTATGTCTACTTGGAATTTTTAATCGAAGATGAATGAATACATAATCTATAATTATTGCATTTCTAGACAATTTTGGTGTAATATATTGTTCTCAAATTGGAACATTTACTAAAGTGAATATGAAATTTAATGTAGTTAGAACTATGATTAATATTGAGTAATTGGTTTTTATTCCCGCATTTTTTTAGTCATGTGGCTAGAGATGTTATTTCTTATATATGGCATATTAGATGATGATTTCAATAATAACCAAACAATATGATAAAAAGATTACCTTGGGCACCTTCATTGCAATTTAATCTACAGTTATAATACTATGATTTCAATTAGGCAATGATTTTGTATTTATTGCTTTTCTTAGCCATGTGTCACTAGAATTTAGATGTGTTAATTATGGCATAGTAGGTAATGCTCTCAATGGCTAGCAAAAAATATCATACACAATCACAATACCAATCTTTGGTCATAGTTATTTGCAATATATATATATATATATATATATATATATATATATATATATATATATATATATATATAGAGAGAGAGAGAGAGAGAGAGAGAGAGAGAGAGAGAGAGAGAGAGTAGCATTGAGATAGCAATTTTGGTTTGTCTTTGTACATTGGTAGTATGCCTTGCATACATTCTTTGCTATCTGAGTTTATAAAATACTATTGTAGCTCCCTTTTATAAATTGTTGGTGGTTCTCACATAGTCTCATTCTAAGTATATCAATATCTTAATGCTTAGTTGTTGATCATGAATACATTTGAACCTATGTAGAAGAATACAAGAAAGATAATTATATAGAGCTAATGTGATTATTTTTATTGTGTCATAAGTCATATAGAGACAATTTAGGCCAGAAGAATTCTAAAATCATATATATATCAAAGAATTAGAATTTTTATGACATTGCATAGGCATTTTTTTAAACAACAAATGATCCAAATCACTTTTAATTTTTCTTTGGTGCTTCTTGCTACAAAGAAATATCGATTATTATTTTTTCTAATTTTCATTTTTTCCATTAACTCCATGCATTATTTTTTCCACCAATTATATGCAAAGAGGTTTGTTCTCACATATGCACACACTATCTATGAGACTTTCTTCAATTGGTATGATGTGCATACTCAAAATACTAAGATGTTCATGTGTTAACCTTAGGTATGTTGATCAATTGGAACTATATCCATTTGCACGAAGTCTTAAAAACGAAATACCGTCATCTGAAGACCTAAGTACTTTACATTTTAATTGATACCATATTGTCTTTACAGGATATAATAGTTTAGTAACTTAGACATGGTACAATTTATATATTTATAGTAATATGAATTTGAATATTTTTATTATTTAAATAAACTTTTTTTTATATTTTTATTGTTTTTAAGTAGCTTTATTCTTGTTATTTTTAAATTAAAGTTGTTTATTATAGAAATATATATTGTAATTTCTTTTTAAGTAATGTTGGATTCTATTTGTTTTATAAATATTAAAAATAATTTACAATAAATGTAAAAAAATATTTATGGAAAATTTCAAATTAGATATTGTGTTTTGAAATTTTTTAAAATGATAATTACATTTTTGTTGCTATTTTTTTAAATTGTATAAATTTATTTAGTTTTAAATTATGTTTAAATTGCAAAGAATGCAATCTTAAAGGTTCCTTAGTTCCATTTCATTTACCTCTTTGTAACAATGTTAGGTATTCATTTTTGGAGTATTTTTAAACAAAAAACTGGGAAAAAATATAGTAAAAAAAAAGACAATGTAGGCTAGATAATATATGAGGTATAGAAATTTTCTAGCGTCATATTGTTGGGAAAAAATACTGAGAGGGGGGGGTGAATCAGTATTTAGGGCATACTCAAATCTTTTTACCCTTTTTTTTTACTTCAAAACCCATATGCTACTTTGCTGAAGCCAACTAGCGTATACACGCGGATCTCCTTCATTAAACTCGCGTATACACAGAGATATTATTATGCAATTAAATCTTTACTTAGATCTATGCAAAATTCATTCTTATGATGTTTAGTTAACAGTAAACATGTGCAGTAACAACAGAATAAATCATCACACATAAGCATCACACATGAACACCAGGATTTTAGGTGGAAACCCAAGTCGGGAGAAAACCACCGCTGCCGTTGTCTCAGCCTTCAATATTTTATTATAGAGAAAACATCTTACAACAATGTTCTGGCACAGATTCCTACCAGCACGCAGGCACCCACCTCGCTCGTTTCAGCCTCTCACGGAAGAGAACACCGACCCCACTGCTCTCGTTTACCCGCCCTCTCTGGAAGGGAGCTGCGACCCCACGATCTCGTTTTACCAACCCTCACTGGAAGGGAGCTACAACCCGGCCCGAAGGCTGTCTCAGCTACCTCTATGGACCACGTTTTGTCAATTCTGCCTGGATGCAGGCCACGTTTCATCATATTTTCAGACTGGACCCACTCCATACATTTAGGCTCAATCATACATCAAACTCGATACATTTAACTCACTTACGTATATCAGTAAACCATCGAATGTATCAGACATTTTCAATAATGCATCTCAAAGAACCTAGCTTTGCATACGCGTTTCCTTTCATCGATCCCGTATATACGTGCCTTCAACCATAGAAACCTTCACGTATAAGACCGTACATATAAAACTAATTTTCTGCCCATACACGCTTTTCCTTAAGCAGACCCGCGTATACGTCCCTCTCGTGGCAAACTGGGTTTATGGTTCTTCAGACATTTAGGTCATTGCAATTCTTCAGAACAGACACATCACACAGATTTTACCCTTTACGTCAGCTAGATGTTTGCCTCATCTCAGATCTAATCATTCCATAAACAGATGTAGCAAATACATTTCAGATCTAGATTCCCTTCTTCATCATTTTCTTCATAGGTGATTCATGCAGTCAGATCTATCATTCAACTGTAACCCTTTCCATTCGTATATACTTCAGAGAGTCAATTATTATCAAGCTCGTATATCTTGCAAGAAATCTCATACTTTGGCAATGAACTTTTCCTTATATAGGTTTACCCTTTTTCAATACCATGAGCCAAAACCACATTAATTCCGATGGTATTCCTGGACGGGGTCATTTAGACGAATCATTACCCAATAAAATGGGTCAATACCATGGTGGTTACCCCTGGTTTTGCACTTTATGAGCGCTTTTGCCCATACGCGACTTGGCATGTTATTTCCCACGTGCATACGCGACTTCTCCTAGACAAATCTGCATATGCCTTGAGACATACTCTTTTCATCATGCTTTGACACATACTGACAATTCTTCCATCATTACATTCTGTACTCACTGTAGATACATCATATTTACATCATTTAACAAGTTCATCAAGACATATTCTATCAAGCACAACTTCATCAAGTAGGTTGCCATCATCTTCATCAAGTGGGTTGCCATTCAAGAACAACACTCAGCATCATATTGCCAACAAACATCATATCACATCAGATTTACATCATTTACCAAGTCCATCAATTCAAGAATAACTTCATCAGGTGGATTGCCATCAAGGACAACACATGCCAACAATCTCATATCTTCATCTTCATTAAGTGGGTTGCCATCAAGGACAACACTCTGCATCATATTGCCAACAATCTCCCCCTTTGGACTTGATGGCAACCACGATGGTGTTTGATCACCACAACGGACAGGTACATTAAGAATACAATGACACCATGTCAGTCTCCCCATTCTTTGACACCATTATCTTCATTCAAACACCATGTCACTCTCCCCCTTTGACATCAAGGGCAAAGGGCAGATCAAAACCAACACACTCTCCCCCTTTTTCTCTTCATGTAGAAGAAGGGCGCTGTAGATCTGATGTGCACTGAAATTATCATGCTCCTCTTGGGTTCATGCTGAAAGTTCATCCATATGTTTCAATGAAGTACATGACTCTATGACCTTCCTATCACCAAGGACTTATACTTACATCAAAGATCCAACCAAGTGGATTTACATATGAGACTCAAGTATCCAACCAAGTGGGTTTACACATTTTGACTCAGCTACCCAACCAAGTGGGTTTACAAAATTGGAAACAACTGCCCCAACCAGTGGGTTTACAGTGCCCTGATAAAATTCTTGTAGACAAGCTGTGCAGCTTTTGCAAAAAGTTCTTAAACAAGACCTTTTCATCAGATACAAGTATGAATTTTTATGACCAAAACAGCAGAGAAAGACCTCAAGAGAGATCATATATCAGAACCACCATAATGCCAAAAATTCATTATACTCAGCAAGACTAATGCTCCCCCTGAATCTGTGCATCAAAGCATCCTTTCCATATGACTAAGGCTCCCCCTTAGTTAGTGCATCCTGAACACTTTCACCAACAAATCATCAAGGCATCTTTATCAAAACATTATAAATAGAATTATGAGAACTGGAACACCACCAGAGACCAAACAGTATCAGAGATACCAAACAGCACTACAGCTGTGCTGAAGAGAGCTGACTCCAAATAGAAAATTTTCAGCAATCAGTCATACGCAGTTTTCTGTGCATGAACTCACGTATATACGCGACTGTGTTTCAGGAAATCCGTGTATCCAATGCCATCTTCTAAATTTTAACCAGATCTGATCCTCTGTGAGAAAAAGCCAGTGTTCAGCTTCTTTCTGAGATATTTGAATGCTTCCGAGAACAGCATCTTCATATAAGTGTCAAGCAATCATCCATGTGGTCCAACATCACCATGATCTTTAAGATTTAACATGAAGTAACATATGTAGGGAAAAGTTCTTAACCATAGTAACAAACTCTGCATGATCTATTCTTATCTCTGAATCATAATACTTCCAATCTCATCCAACAGATAAACTTTAGCAAACAGTAAACAGGGTTCATTCAAAGTCTCATCATAATAAACCATGTATCAAGCCATCATCATGAGTGTCACAATAACCAAGGAAAAAACAGTCATAGTGCCAATAATGCAATCATTAGTATTCAACCTGCTGCTCCCCCTAAACCAGTGCTCCTCCTTAACTTGTGCAACCTGAACACCTTTATCAGAAAGTCATCAGCAACAATATCTGCATGATCTGTCCTTATCTCTGAATTATAAGACTTTCATCTCAGCCACAAATACTCTTCATCAAAAAGCAAAGAGGACTCATCCATAATCTTCAACATAGGAGACCAAGTATCATATCATCATTATTTAGAACTGAGAAACTAAGCTGATACAGAGTCAATAATACAATTGTGTGATCGGACGATGCTCCCCCACAGACCTGCGCTCACGATCTTCGGCAGTCATCCCAATTCTCTTATCCTTAATGCATCTGCTTTTGTGTCTCTTGTAGCTCGTGTATACACGCGAGTTTCGTTCATCTAACCCGCGTATGTAAAGTGAAGCATAGAAATTTTCACATTCCTTCATCTCCCCCTGAACTTGTCCTTCCTGTACCTATTTTCTTCATATCAGATGCTTAGTGGAAAACATATAACCGAATAATTAAATCAACCATGAGAATCATCATACATTGCTCCCCATTGTGGTGATACATCCCCATATGTATCTCACATTACTCCTTTCCAGTCATTCGGAAAGTAAACCGTCAGGAATGGTAACGATGAGGTCAATATTCCCTACGTTTCTGACCGGTCCTCCTCCTTTTTCCAAATTTGCTTGAACTTTCTAACTGTGTGCTGGAAGTTATCCAATTTCTCATATCTGTTCATCCTGCATTCCTTTTCCACATGACCATACTTATTACAAGCATAACATCTCATGTGACCAGAGAAGTAAGCATAAGGATCATAGTGGGTTTCTTTGTTCTTCCTCCTATTGCAATCAGCTGCTTTGTGACCATACTTGTTGCATGTAAAACAATATCCCTTGAAGCTACCAGAGTACCTTTCTGAGTAGAATCTATTTGTTTGTGGCTGAATTGTTCTGTTTATGCAATTTGCTGCAACATGCCCATAATTATGACATTTAAAACATTCAACGTTCTTGAATGAATTCCTTTGAGAATTCATGATTGTCGGTTGACCTTTTGTTTCTTTCAACTCTTCAGGTTTGGCATTGACTTTCTTTGAATCTTTAGCACTTCCTTGTGAACTAGATTCTCCTTTAACAGTTTCATGAAAACCAAGACCAAGTTTGATAGCAGGAGACCTTTTATTACTCATAATATTGTCCAAAATCTTAGTACTATCTTGAAATCTCAAAAGTTTAACCTTTTCTTCTAATTTACCTTTGAGAATGTTTACCTCCACCTCCAAGACTTGGCATTGCTTTTTCATGATTTCTTCTTTCCTTCTTTTATCATTATGAATTCTGGAGTTCAGTCTCTTCTTTTATTTGTTCTTTTGTATTTAAAAATTGTAAAGATCTTCTGTTCTTCTTCTTAGTGCTTGAGGTTGCCTCAGAGATGTTTTATTTCAAATTCTGCATTCTTTGTATTTTGTATCAGGGTTGTTTTGGAGAGTTCTTGCTTCAGTCTTGTACTTTTAAAATGATTGTAGAGGTTCCTCATTCTTCTTACTTGATCCTTCAAGACGTGCTTGTAGAGAGATGACTCCAGCTTCAAGACCTTCATTCTTCTTTTTTGATTTTTCGAGATCTGTATTTAGATCGTTAATTTTTTCTTCTAGTCTTTTCATTCGATTGGATGCATAAGCATGAAACCTTTGATACTTGTCTATAGATTCATTCTCCTTAGATGATTTTTGCTGATCTTCATATTTAATCTTGACAGCTTCTTCTAGATCCATATTGTCACTTTCACTATCATTACCTTTGCATATACAGTTAAGTGAAATACAAGAACAACGATTAATACATGTTTCATCTCCTTCAATTTCTCCTATACATGATTTCTGAGGTATCTCCTTTCCTTGAGTAACCTTATTCTTTTGCATCTTTTCCATGAGCACTTGTAGAGCTTGGTCAGAATCTTCTTCATCTTCACTGGACACTTCATCATCATCCTCATTTGTATAATAACTCTTCCTCTTTTCAAATTGTTTCCCTTTACCATGTTTTTCTCTATAAGGACATTTAGCAGCATAGTGACCAACTCTTCCACAATCAAAACATTTGAAGGGAACCTTACCTTTGAACCTTCCAGTACCTAGTTGGAGTTTTCTCACAACATTCGCTTCTTCTTCTTTGGATATATATTTGATTCTTTGACAACTTCCTTTTATTTTCCTTTTGCGGACGCCTTACATGCAGCTTCTCTTACTTGAGAAGGACCTCCTTGTCTCATTTCAAAAGCGGTCAGAGTCCCATGTAATTGAACAATAGTAAGAGTTTGCAGATCTTGCCTTTCTTCAATAGCGGAGACTTTAGAGTCAAATTTTGGAGTCAAGGATCTTAAGAATTTTTCAACCAGAGTAGTATCAGTTTTAGTTTCACCCAAATTTCTCATTCGATTGACAACATCATCTAGACGAAGGAAGAAACTGGCAACACTTTCATCACTATGCATCTTCAAATTTTCATATTCAATTATGAGAGTTTGGAGCTTTGCACTTTTTACCTTTGTATCTCCTTCATAGCTCAGAATGATTTTGTCCCATATTTCTTTCGCTGAATTTAGTTGCATCACTTTAGCAAATTCTGGTTTAGACATGCTTCCTAATAAGACATTGATTGCTTTGGCATTGATTTCATATTTCTTCCTTTCTGCTGCATCAATAGGAATACTTGCCGGATACTGATAACCTCCTTCCACGATTGCCCATACTTCTGCACCAAGACTTTGCGGATATGATTTTGTTTGTATCTTCCAGAATAACAGATTATTTCCATTGAATAGAGGTGGCCTTATAGACATTATACCTTCATGACTTCCCATTGCGACAGATCTCCTTCAAGCGATCAAGCTTCTGCATAAGGACCTGCTCTGATACCAATTGTTGGGAAAAATACTGAGAGGGGGGGGTGAATCATTATTTAGGGCATACTCAAAATTTTTTACTTTTCCTTACTTCAAAACCCATACGCTACTTTTCTGAAGACAACTAGCGTATACACGCGGATCTCCTTCATTAAACTCACGTATACAGAGAGATATTATTATGCAATTAAATCTTTACTTAGATATATGCAACATTCATTCTTCTGATGTTTAGTTAATAGTAAACATGTGCAGTAACAACAGAATAAATCATCACACATAAGTATCACACATGAACACCGGGATTTTAGGTGGAAACCCAAGTCGGGAGAAAACCACCGCTGTCGTTGCTCAGCCTTCAATATTTTATTATAGAGAAAACATCTTACAACAATGTGCTAGTGGTGCAGACTCCTACCGACACGCAGGCACCCACTGCCGCTCGTTTCGGCCTGCGGAAGGGAACGCGGCCCCCTGCTCTCGTTTGCCGGCCTCTCACAGAAGGAACGCACGACCCACGATCTCGTTTACCATCACTCACGAGGGAGCTACGACCCACGATCTCGTTTACCATCCTCACACGGAAGGAGCTATAACCCCACGGCGAAGAGCTACAACCCTCAGCACCTCTATGGACCATGTTTCATCAATTTTCACACTGGATCCAACAACTTCAATAGAGCACAACTTGCAGGCCACGTTTCATCATATTTTTAGACTGGACCCACTCCATACATTTAAGCTCAATAATACATCAAATTGATACATATAACTCACTTACAGATATCAGTAAACCATCAGAACAGATCAGAAATTTCTTACCACAGATTTCAGCAAACCCTAGTTTTGCATACGCGCTTTCCTTTCACTGATCCTGCGTATATACGCTCCTTCGACCATAGAAACCCACGTATACTTCTGTACATATTACAAAACTAATTTCTCTGCCCATACGTGCTTTCTCTTCAGCAAACCTGCGTATATACGCACTTCCTCTGTGGCAAACTAGCGTATGGTTCTTCAGGCATTTAGGTCATTGCAATTCTTCAGAACAGATACTTCACACAGATTTTACCCTTTACATCAGACAGATGTTCGCCTCATCTCAGATCTAATCATTCCATAAACAGATGTAGAAAATACAAATACATTTCAGATCTGGATTCCCTTCTTCATCATTTTCTTCATAGGTGCTTCATGCATTTAGATCTATCATTCAACTGTAACCCTTTCCATTCAGATATACTTCAGAGAGAAACATTCATTCAAGCTCAGACATCTTGCACCCACACTCATACTTTGCACAATGAATTTCTTCTCCTTATATAGGTTTACCCTTTTTCAATACCATGAGCCAAAACCACATTACTTCCGATGGTATTCCTGGATGGGGTCATTTAGACGAATCATTAACCAATACAATGGGTCAATACCATGGTGGTTACCCCTGGTTTTTCACTTTATGAGGGATTTTGCCCATACGCGACTTGGCACGTTATTTCCCGCGTGCATACACGACTTCTCCTAGACAAATCCGCGTATGCCTTGAGACATACTCTTTTCATCATGCTTTGACACATACTAACAATTCTTCCATCATTACATTCTGTACTCACTATAGATACATCAGATTTACATCATTTAACAAGTTCATCAAGACATATTCTATCAAGCACAACTTCATCAAGTAGGTTGCCATCATCTTCATCAAGTGGGTTTCCATTCAAGAACAACACTCAGCATCATATTGCCAACAAACATCATATCACATCAGATTTACATCATTTACCAAGTTCATCAATTCAAGAATAACTTCATCAGGTGGATTGCCATCAAGGACAACACATGCCAACAATCTCATATCTTCATCTTCATTAAGTGGGTTGCCATCAAGGACAACACTCTGCATCATATTGCCAACACATATGCGGTGATCGAACATTGAATGCAGTCCATGCTCTTAATGCTATAAATAATTTTCACATTTGGAAGATTTTTCAGATTGTCTCGATATAATTTATGGCAATGGAAAATATTTTTGTGTTGAAAGGGTCAAAATTCGAAGAAAATGATCACAAGTTATCTAGATTCAATTTTGATAGATTAGAGAATGTATTCTATTATCGTGGTGACTATTATTTTGACTCATTTGTTGTTCTTCTTCACTTTCTCTATAGTTCCACTGAAGTATGACATGGTATTGTAAACCACTTTCGACATTGCTTATCTCATGGACATGATGTTGCTTTGCAGTCATTGCATATAGAATTAACTCTTGAATACCTTCAGGAACTTAATCATGTTAATGATATTGAAATCTACCTGAAAGGATTGTCTACACCTTCTTCTATTTTTCTTCATCTACAATTACCTTATGGGCAGTGCATTTGTATTAAATGGTTCTCCAAGTGGTTTTCAGTTCCATCCAATGCTTGGCTATTTACAAATGGCCAAGCATATCTACAATTGAATTCAGACATTCATGGCTATCAATATAATATTTTTCTACATAACCAAAAATTCAACATGTGGAAATTTTGGACCACTCTAGTTACATAACACAGTAGATAGTGTAGCTTCAATAGATAGAACAATTGTCCCATGCTTTTTTCCATACCAATTATCACTTAAACATTTTGACATACTCTCAATTGAGAAAATGTTCTTTGAACAAGGCTTCTTGATCTATAGAAAAAATTTCAATGATTAGCATGGATATTTATTTGAGTCTATTTTCATTCTTACACCATGGTTTGATATGTCTAATATGAGAACATTAATTGCACAAATATTTTACAATTGTTTCATTTGCAATGATGATAGAGATATCAATTGTTTACAACAACACTTGAATGCTAGAAACATTAAACAAGAGCGATGTATCAATTATTTGAAATCTTATCTTATAAACTTATCGATGCCATATAAAAATGAATAGATAGAAGGAAAAGGTTTTTCAATATAATGGATATGTGAACTCCTTTGTGTTAACATATATATTTGGAAAATAGAAACAAAATATATTTCCTCGAGATTCTATTCATCAAAAACCTACTCCAAAGTATTGTACCTTATGCATGTATCAATATCTACATCACATGCACACTTTCATGCACTTGTGGAAGTTCTGAATGTTGAAAATATTAATGAAAATGAGAAAACATCACCAATGCTCCAAAAAATATTGGAAAGATAAAATTGCAAGGAAATCTCAAATGTACCTTCTACATATCTTGTTACGAAATAATCTAGGTTTATTAGATGTTCTACTCAATTAAATCATTTGTCAAATGACAATACAATATCAAAAAAAAGGAAAATTTGTTCAAGTATCAAAGGATTTCACATCATCAAATGAAAACAATAGTCCTTTTTCAATGAACATACAAAATAAAAAATAATTTCGTACTTCTTCTTCCAATGGATATAGTAAGCAGTGCAACCATTTACATCAGTTGAAATCTGCAAATGAGCACAAGGTGCTATAATTCAAGAAGAAAAAAATCAACATGTAAACTCAAATAAAGAAATAAATGCATATTTTAAATCAATGTAAGACACACCTACATAGGCATGTTGCATTTGTGATAGATTTTCCTTTGGGAAGGATATGCCATCTATTAACAAAGACATATTATCTAGTATTTTTTATATGATGCCTTCTTCAAACTTCAAAGCCATTAAAATCAATGAAAAGGTATGAAAATGTTGTAATAATGTTATACTCAATGAAAATGTTCCTACATTTGCATCACCTCTTCATATTCAACAAAACGAAAAATTCATCTTTGTTGCATGATTGACATATTTGGAAGAGATATTAGGGGCACTAAGGATGAATTTTGCAAAAATAAGACAACTTGGTTACAAATTATCACAAATTGGATTAACAAGAACAATAATAAATGTTCCTTATAATCTAGATAGAGTTCAGAAAACATTACCTATAGATATTAATGACAATATGAAAGTGAGAATTATAATAAAAATAAATTTGGAATACAAGAATGTCTATTACTCTCGAAATATTTGATCCAAAAAAGTGATTTTTGCATTACATGAATTGTGCAACACATCTCTATACAAGAGTGAACATATAGTAATCAACGATGAATGGAAAAAACATTTTGATCAAAGTAGGGAAGAGCATTAGAATGATAGTCCAAAAATTAAGGAACTAGAGTCATCAAATGTATTTAATGATCTAGAGCCATAAATGGACACACTTGTACATGGTTACCTAGAGGCCTGCCTTATCCATTATCTTGATACAAGGATAATACAAATTTCTCACTTTGAAGGGTTTCAGCCCCTTTGTATTTTTCAAGACAAATTCTCTGAACAACTAAACTTCCCCAAACTATTCATGGGATAAAGTCACCCTATTTATGTTATCAGTTGATATTCATATCAAAAAGTTGCACAATGTGAATTGTTTCACATGTATGCTGACTTCTCAACACATATTACAAACATATTTTTTAAAGAAATTCGTATTTTGATAAAAAAAGGTTTCTAACTCAGCTTGGATTTATATTCACAAAGGAAAGTTGAAAGGATGAAAAATAGTTGCTAAAGACTGTAAAAATAAAAGAAATCTTCAGAATTATTAAAATCACCAATTGCATATCAATGTTTAAGAAGCATGCAAAAATCACGTGAATATTTTGAATGGTGAAGAAAATATATATTTGTAATGATATGACAACTTCACCCACCTACTTTCTTTGTGACATTCACTAGTGTTGAACATTTTTGGGAACCATTGATAAATGCATTAAAAATAACAAGTATTGACTCGATAACAAATAAGGCAAATAAATTTGATGATGAATGAATTGACACATTGAAAAAATGTCAATCGGTCATATGTAGTCGATATTATAGGCGTAAAATCTCGTCACTACGTTCCTTGATAACAAAACAAAATGAATTATTTGTTCAAGTGCAAGATTATTTTTTATTTCAAAATTCCAAAGTAGAGGAACATAACATGACCACAGATAACTTTGGATTCAAAATGTGCTAATATATCAAAAATCCCTTGATGTTAATGTCATAGTTTTTTTTGATCAGTATTTGACTTCTGATTCAACAATTTTGTCGAATCAAATGATTCAATTTCAAACTCATCATTACACAAAAACTTGCAAAAAACATAAAAATTCTACTTGTATATTTGGTTTTCCTATCCCACCAATTAATGAAACTTGTATCTTCCATCCTTTATTCAATGAAAAAATGTGATCCAAATGGTGGAAAGGAAACTTTGAGATTTCTGCAGTACAAACCTAATTCAAAAAACATAACATTTGTCATGTTTTTAGTCTATATTGGAATTAAAAAACAAGAATACATCATGCTCTTATGATTTTGTATTACTCGGCCAATTGTATTGTCCAAAGTAAATCCTTCAACTAGTACTATTTCCTTCCATGTTTTCGATGCTTATTCGACATATCATCATACAATTTTTCTAACCATATATTTCTTGTTGCCTTGAGTCATTTTGACAATGCTCATATTCTACAATTTCATGGTTGAATTGTTACAATATTTGTCACATTTTCAAATGTGCATTTTTTACATATGCTTTGAATTGAAAACATTGAAAACAAAGAAATTTTGCTCAACAAGAAATAATAAAACAAGAAAAACATGCAAATATCAAATTCTGGTAAGTCTTTGAACAATCAACATAAACTTGTTTACTTTTTTTGTACAACTATATTCTTTTATCTCATGGTTAGCATGAATTTACGCATTTTCATTTTCACTTTGTGGCATTTTGTTCGGTGTACTAAATACTATCATTTTCTTCTTCTTATTTTTTCTAAGTGAGACTAATTCTATTAAGTGTAAAAGTACTAGTACAAAACTGCCACAACTGCTGCTATGAAAGCCAGACAGCTGGGTTTGATAAGCAAGTTGTTCTTAAGAAACCTGGATTGCCCATAGCGGGAAACCGATCCTAAAAACATAAATATCTGGGCCGCCCATGATAGGGAAACCGACCTTAAGTTTATGCAAGACATAGAGACAGTAACATATAAACTGAAAACATCTATCAGCCATACTGGCTGACATCTAAAACAATAAAACACAAAAGCTCCAACAGTATTTGAGCAAGGAGACCTAGGGAGAATGCTGAATGCGCGCCTTGGGTCATCCATCATGCTCTGAAGACATCGGCTCCTCAACAATTCTGCACCCATATTCATCGTCATAGCTGTTGTCTGCCATGCTCGCTTGACTATCAACCTTCAGGTCCTAGTTCTCAGCAACAGAAATCTGCCCAGTCTAAAGAGGGAGGTTGGAGCAGGGGGCGCAGGAAGGAGAAGGAGGAGCAGGACGGTCGGGAGCAGAATGAGGGATTTCTTCACGGAGGGAGACAGTTATGAAAGATGTGACAATGGATTCAATAGAGGTACAGTGAAAGCAGAGCTCAGCATTCTGGGTAGTTTGCCTGATGGTGGACCCCAAATGCCCTCTGCCAGGTGGAATGGGCTGACTAGGAGGAGCAGAAGGGCTAGGAGGAATGGGCTGACTGGGGGGAGTAGAAGGGTCAGGTGGAATGGGCTGACTAGAAACGCGACCGGGAGCACAAGCTCGCCCACGTCCTCTGCTGACATTGCTCGAATTCTCTGCTTCCCACCCGCGTCCTCTGCCCTTGCCTCTGCGTGAAGCTGGCAGAGGAGTGGGTTCATCGCTTTCAGAGGAAGAGCTCAAAACAGAAGAGGGCGAGGGAGGAATGATAGAGGCCTGACCCTGACTTACTCCACGCCGAAAGCGCATCCGCTGCCTGAGGCGAGGCATGGAGAGGAGAAGGTGGCGCGAGCGAGGCAAGTCGATGGAGGAGACGGAGACGCTGTGAGCGGGGGGAAGATGTCCAGGGTGGTGCGAGCAAGGCGAGACGCCAGAAGAGACAGTAGCCCTGTGAGCAGAGGGACAACGACCATGGGAGAGAAAATGAAAGTCAGAAGGAATCAAAGTACCTGCAAGGAGCTCAACAGAGACGCCAGGCGGGGCGAAGATGCTGCAGAAGGGGCTGTTGCTGAAGTGAATTCCCAATAGCGTCTCCAAGCAGGCCAGAATACAGCATCGACATCTAGTCTGAGTTTTAAAACTGGAATCAGCGAAGCCAGGAGGGCAATCACTACGAAGGGGAGTCAGAGCTCTCCCATGGCTGCTCCTGTCATGCTCGCCATCCATAGTGAGAGCCATCAACCAAATGACTGCCATATACAGCAGCGCCGAGGTGCAATAACTCCAGAGCTGGTCGACCCGAGGCGTATTAATATCGCCTTTAATTCTAATGCATGAGGCCATGTGGGCACCCCATGCGAGCTCCGTTGGGAGCTGCGCAAGGGCCCAGGTCTCTTCAGACCGCCACCTCATCTGCATCCGGAAAATACTATCATT